>CATIWJ010310676.1:0-10264 GCA_949640765.1 Croton laevigatus
TGATAAAATATTAATTCGCGAATAGCTGCGATCTATCTCCGAATTAATACAATTCGTGAATAGCTGCGATCTATCTCCGAATTGAATAGTGATTAATACAATTCGTGAATGGCTGCGATCTATTTCCGAATTGTAACCCTAGTCTTATCCTTAGCGTTCGAAAATACCAGTAGAGCAAATGATAAATGATAAATGACAAATGATAAATGATAAATGACAAATGATAAATGATATTGTTTGATAAATATTTATTGCTTTATTTAATGATTTTGCAAAGTTGATTTTAAATACGATTTTATGAAATGAGTTTGATGATTATTTTCCAAGTATTGCTATTATTTTTAAGTGCAAAATTATATATATGTACCCACTGAGCATGGAGTTGCTCAGCGAGTTATTTCTGTAACTCGCAGGTCTATAGCTAAAATACGTGAGATCCAGCATTCACAGGAGCAGTTCCCCAGTACAGCATTTTGGTATAGATATATTGTAGTTCAAGGATTTTTAGTGTACGATTATATAGCTGTTATGTAAAATATTATATAAGCTAGCTTGTATTAGTTAAATTGTAAATTTTGGGATAATAATAATGACATACTATCCAGCGAGCCTGTTATATAAGAAAAATTATTATTAGCTTTATGTTATTCAAAGATTTGTGTAACAATAGTTAACGGCGTTGTGACACATTAACTTGTCTTATTCGTAAGACAGGTTGGGGTGTTACATGTAGAGAGTCAAATCAACTCTCTAATCTAAAATATAAATATAGAGAGTCTATTGGAGACTTTTTTTTTAGATTGGCTCTTCAAAATAGAGAGTTTTACTTAAATAAATAGTCTATTGGAGATGCTCTAATAAATGTATAATTGAAAAAAAAAAAAACTTTCCTTCTAACAATTCTAATGAATCTATAATAAAAAAAATCAAAAAAATAAAAGTTAGCGGCACTAAATCAACTAGTAAAGTGGAAAAATTATTAGATAGACTAGGTCTATTACATCATCCATGTAACACATCAATACAATGAGAATCAACATATGGATGGTTATTTTTTCTTTTTATCTTTCTTGACTATGCGTTGTTTCATTTTCCTCCTATCATGTGTTGTTAATTCATTGGATGTTATTATCCTAAATTTCTAACTACTCACCGACTAATATGTACTCATTTAATTGATTTGGCGTAACATGTAGACTTGTTCTATCTAAGAATTTATTGCAAAAATTGAAATACTATAAATAAGAATGGTTGAATTTGATTTGAATTTCTCTTATTATGGTCTAGATTTTCATTTCACATTTATCTTTGTTATTTTATAATAAAATTATTTACACAAAAAATATAGTTATAAAATTAGAATTATTATAAAAAATTAAATTGTAATTGATAAAAAAAAAACACTTAAATTGCATATTATTGTAAATTTTTGTCACTTTTCATCTTCAAATATCTAGGTTGTACATTACGTAACTTACCCATTCTACCCCAAAAAGTTAAAGTATTCTTAAATTGAACTTGAGAGAAAGTAAGTTTTGAACCAAACAACACATTAGCATTGTCTTTTAAGAAAAAAAATTATAAAATAAACTATTTTGTTTTGTTCATCTAGTTTAAAAAAGTAAACTTTTTAATTGTTATAGTTTAATTTTATTGTATTATTTCATTTTTTAATTCAAATAATACCATATTTTTCTAAAAGAATTTGTAGTTTTTCCTTCATAAATTTTAAGTTTATTATCAAAATTGTTTTGTAGTATTTTGGGAAATGAGTTTAAACATCGAATTTTTGATTCATGAGTGAAAACAGTTAAAAATACTCTTACAGTTATTTAGTAAGATTAATTAGGTAATTAACTAAAAAATAATAAAAATCAGGATGTTGTTTTCATAAATGGCCAAATTAATATAAAAAATTAAAATTTAAAAATAAAATTAAAATATTAAGAGAAAAAAATATTTTTTTCTGAAAATGAAATATAAATTTCATAAATTAATAATAATAGTCGAACACATCTAACAACAAAAATAAGATTATGCAATAGTATTTCTGAAAATTATGTATTTTCGAAAGCTAATAACATATGAAACACACAGAAAAATATATTGGTGGAGGAACATACCGCACTACTGGCTCCATCGATAGGAAATCAATATCTATATTTGAAGATATGAGATTTGCAAATACAATAGGTTTATGATTTTTCTTGTACCTCCAACGACTAAAATTAAATAAAACAATATGAACAAATAAAAAAACCCTATAAAAGAGAAGAAAAATCATAAAAAAGAGGAAAATCACAAATTAAATAAGTTGTTCCAATGAAATATTGATTTATTTTTTTTTTCAGAAAATCCAATGAAATATTGATTTAGATATTATTGGAAGGAAGAACAAGTTAAAGAGATAATTTTGTAAATTTTCCCTCTTCAATGCGGCACCGTCGAAGGCGTAGAGTTTTTTTCAAAAGTGTTACAGTTACCAGTTTGATTCAAAATTTTGTAACTGTACATCACATCGCACCGGATAATCTCTTATTATAAATTATATTATCGATTTTATTTCCTAGTAATTCGAAATCTAAAAATACCCTCACCAAATTTTATTTTATTGCACATACAAATTTATTTGTCTTCACTGTCTAAATTTATTTCCTTTCCTTTAAAAATTTCTGCCATGGAAACTGCTTGAATCTCCCTCCTTCTGCTCCCTCCTCCCCCGCCTGCTTTTCTTCATCTGTACAAAAACCCTTTCAGAACCCATTTTCATGCTAATCCAAATTGTCTTTATCTTTCTGTAGATAAGGATTAGTTGAAAAAATGGGATCTGTTGTCCCATTTCAAGACCTAAATCTCTCTCCATCTCCATCTCCGCCATCGACCAACGCCGCCGCCATCCCTCCACCACCGGGTCTGTTAGTCCCGAAACTTGAGCCCAAACTAGAGCCGCTCGATAGTCCTATTGATACGCCTCAGCCCCAGGAGGAACATCAAGATCATTTGTTTCCCGATTTTACCCCTAACTTTTTCTCTAATTCCGAGCTTACCCCTCCTCAATCATCCGCGCTCTCTGCTGAAGAAGACAATGTCTACTCTGAATTCCATAGAATCTCTGAGCTTTTCCGTACTGCGTTTGCTAGACGCTTACAAGAGCAATACGGTGACGTTGCAGTGATAGACCCAGATTCTCGCGCCATTGTGCCTGTAAATGAAGATACTACCGCCTCTTCCGTTGTCGTCACTAAACCTCATCGCAGATATCCTAAGCGCTCATCGGAGCTCGTTCGTGTCACCGACCTCGGAATCGAGGACCAACGGTATTTCCGAGATAATGTACGCAGGACGCGTATGCTCTACGACGCGCTTCGTATCATTTCTGTTTTAGAGGAAGAGAAGCGCCGCGGTGAAGCCCTAGGTCGGCGTGCCCGAGGCGATCTCCTCGCTGCTGCTATTTTGCGTGAGCGTGGGCTATGGCTGAATCGTGACAAAAGGATTGTGGGCTCTATTCCTGGAGTTGAAATTGGGGATCTTTTCTTCTTCAGAATGGAATTGTGTGTTGTTGGGCTTCATGGACAAGTTCAAGCCGGAATTGATTACCTTCCAGCAAGTCAAAGCTCGAACGGGGAGCCCATTGCTACAAGTATCATTGTTTCAGGTGGTTATGAAGATGATGAGGATTCTGGTGATGTGTTGATATATACAGGACATGGTGGTCAGGACAAGTTGTCGAGGCAGTGCATGCACCAGAAGCTTGAAGGAGGAAATTTGGCGTTAGAGAGGAGTATGCATTATGGGATTGAGGTAAGAGTGGTTAGAGGGTTTAAATATACTGGAAGCTTTACTAATAAGATTTATGTTTATGATGGGTTGTATAAGATTCATGATTGTTGGTTTGATGTGGGTAAATCCGGGTTTGGCGTTTATAAATATAAGCTGCTGAGGATGGATGGGCAACCAGAAATGGGTAGTTCTATTTTGAGGTTTGCACAGAGTTTGAAAACTAATCCATTGAGTGTGAGGCCTAGGGGGTACCTTAGTCTTGATATTTCGAATAGGAAGGAGAATGTGCCAGTGATGTTGTTTAATGATCTTGATAGTGATCATGATCCCCTTTGTTATGACTATTTACCAAGGACTGTCTTTCCGCCCTTTGCAGTTAATAATAGAAGTAGTGGGACAGGCTGTGATTGTGTTTCGGGTTGTACTGATGGTTGTTTTTGTTTGATGAAGAACGGTGGGGAGTATGCTTATGATCAGAATGGGTTCCTGTTGAGAGGAAAGCCTGTTGTATTTGAATGTGGAGCTTTTTGCAAGTGTCCTCCAGGTTGCCGAAACCGTGTTACTCAACGAGGTCTGAGAAATAGATTGGAAGTGTTTAGGTCAAGGGAAACAGGTTGGGGAGTTAGGTCGCTGGACCTGATCCATGCTGGGTCATTTATTTGTGAATATGCAGGAGTTGTACTCACAAGAGAGCAAGCACAAATTGTTGCAATGAATGGCGATAGTTTGATATACCCAAATCGGTTTTCCCAGAAATGGGCAGAATGGGGTGATTTATCTCAGATATATTCTGATTATGTGCGTCCTTCTTATCCATCCCTTCCTCCTTTGGATTTTGCAATGGATGTCTCAAAAATGCGGAATGTTGCTTGTTATATGAGTCACAGCTCGACTCCAAATGTGCTAGTGCAATATGTTTTGTATGATCATAACAATTTGATGTTCCCGCACCTTATGCTTTTTGCCATGGAGAACATTCCTCCTCTTAGGGAGCTCAGCCTTGATTATGGTGCAGCTGATGAATGGACTGGGAAGCTTTCCATTTGCAACTGAATTGTCTTGAAGATTTGTTGGACTTTTTTTATGTGGTGTAGTAGAATATCCCAAAGATATGATGCTAAAAGGTACACAGTTACTTAATTATTTATGTATTATGATTTAATATATACTTAAAGATGTGTTAAAATTGTATTATTTATTAGTTTGTTCCATCAGTCTTTACGGATGACCAAAGATCATTGTCTGCCCTCTAGTTCTATTTTTAGGATGCTAAGAGTTGGTGTTTCTTAAGCAACTCCATACCACTGCTGACAAAAACAGCCTAGTTTTAGGGATTGAATACCGTTCATGGGACAGTGGATGTTAATTTGTGTTCATAGAATTGAATTTCTTTGTAATACGTGAATGATCAGTGTTGTCCTGGAGCTGTAAAGAGTTTCATTATTTTCAGTTGTTTCTCTGTCATTTATTAAGTTATTGCTTGCTAGAAGTTTATCAGTGTCTTCTTCTTTATAGTATTATACTTCAATAAAAAAACTAATGATGTTGATCTTTTTCATTTTGGATGGGAGACTACCATTTAGAGCTGGATGTTTTTACTTCTTACCCTCCTTTATATGGAGGCCTGATTTCAAGTTAAATAAGCAGGAACCTGAAGTCACCGTTAGTGGTTTCATCTGTCTTACATTCTTCTCAATATGAAGCCCATTGCTTGATTCTTCATTTGGAGAATGATTTTTTTTTACAAGAAGTTATCACTAGCTTAGTATACTTTATCGGAAGTTTTCTTTTGTTTACCAGAATCATTCAAGAATAGGTTAGTGTGGGGTTTCATAGGTCTGGTGAATACATTTGAAGTTTTTTGTTTTCCACATATATATATATTTGGAGGGTGGTTGGGGTGGGGGGGGTGTCAATCTGGTGTTCATTTTTGTTGATATGTTGGTGCTCAAAGTTTGAACTTTAGCAACAATATATGGCAGTTGTGTATGGACATGGATTTATTTCTGTCAGTAAATATTGATACTAGGATATCATGTGACTGCAAATGATATTATATAAATAGAAAATCATTTACTTAATATTGTTTTTGGTTTAGTCATAGTGATGCCTGTGGAACGCCAGTTTTTATGGAGGATTCCAATCCTTCACATTTGCAAGTGAGATTCTAACTATCGTTTTTTCAATCAGGGTTCTCATCATATGTTAATAACTGTTACTCTCTCATTCATTGTGCTGTTTCTGGATCTGGAGACATGGAACTGGCCATTGGATCATTCTGTATTCTGCTATCATGTAATGAGATCAAACAATCTGTCATTAATGATTTTTGGGAGTATTCGGCATTCATAAAGATCAATGGTAACTCTAACTGGATTGGCAACTCTAGATAGCCATATCAATGAGGCATTAGAGAGTCTTTTAGCATACATTGGTTTAAACTGGTAAACTTAACCAAACTGATTGGTTTGGTTGAATTTGTGATTTTAGGGACTTCTAGTGTTTTGGTATATAACACAAGTCTATAATATTCTGAAAAATAAAAAAATTGAACTGAACTGACTTGTCAGTTTCAAGATTACACGCTTTGGTTTTATTCTTCCGTTTGTTTATAACTGGATTGGCAAATTGCCACCCATATTGGAGAGTTCTGCAAAAAGAATCATGGTTTAATTTCACCTATGTTTTCTGAATTACATTCATATTATTTTTTCATCCCTAGGATTTAATGTCACTCGAAAGTCCATCTAGTATGTTTGGAGTAATGTGAACTTGTCTCTATCAGCAGCTAAAATTCCTCATGAACATCATCTGCCTTATTTTATGTTAAAAATTTTAACATGTTAACGTTCTTTTTGTTCTCCTCCTCACGTGACACTTTGACAGCCCAGAATATCACGTGGACAACACATGGTTTATTTTATATTAAAAATTTTGACATGCCAATATGCTTTAACTCTCTCTCCTCGTGTGATGTTCCTTTTATTTGGAAATTATTTAAAATGGAAAACTTTGTTGGCAGTGGCGGTTTTTGCGTGGCCTTGCTGGCAGGAGAGAGAGAATGTTAGTAACTCCTAAAATTTTGTAATTTAAATGAAGCTATGCGCGTCAACATGGCATTCTGATTTGGACTGATATTTATCTATTACTCTTATAGTCGAGGGAGTCTTAAGTGACAAGTTGAAGTTTAGAGACGATTAAGTGATAGACCTGCAGTACAGGGATGAATGGTGGAATAAGCCTTGTAATTATATGTTCCTTTTCAATCTGAATTTGTACTGTGTTGTCAAACATTTCCTATTTAGTTGTGCAGCTGTGCAATCTGCGCTAGTATTTAGCACTAGATATATATTTTATCTTTTTGTTATTTAAGTGCTTTAATCTCTCTCAGATGTAGATGATATAGATGCTATATATATATATATATATATATAAAAGAGAATTGATGAGAAGTATGAGGGGAAGTGCTGCAGTGGTGGTCAAACTGCAACTGAGATAGAACAAAGCAGTTTTGTTAAATGTCTAAAATAGCGTACCATCTTTAGTGTTATGGTATGAATGCATGTACTCATTTTATGTAGATAATATCTGTATCTATGTTTAGTTACCATGTAGGTAATATCTATATATCTATGATAAGTTTATCTATGTACCATCTATCATGTTTTGTGGTATAAATTGCAATTGCTGATAAATTTAGTGGAATCTGATTAGTTATTGCAGTATTGTTGATTTTATTCCTCTTTTTTTCATATATCCGTGGCAATTATAAACAACTGTCCGCCCAATCTTGTATTTAAATGTATTCTTAATTCTAATGTTGGTTATTTTTTGCAGGTGGAAATCTTAGTTCTCTTTTACTTTCTGGGAATTCCTCGATGGTTTTGCTGTAGTTTTCTGACCCACTGTCCTGGGTGTGTATGTTGGTAACTATAAATAGCCTTCACACGTTGTCTACGATACTGTGGTTTATTTTTCTACTTACTTCCCTTAATCCTTAAGGCTCACAGATTTTCAAGATTTTTTTCCCTGGTTGGTGGGTGTGGGGTGAAGGAGACAAACTGAAACTGAAAATTATCTGGGCTAATCATGTGGATGCTGCTAGTATGGTACACCACTAACACTCAAGACATTATAGTCCGTTTATTTCAGATTTCTAAGTTTTTGGCTTTGCACCTACTAATCCGATAGGAACGATTAACATAAGGCTTCATAAATTTGTATGCATGACTGTGTTAAACTCTCTGTACTAGAACCCTGTATATATGAAATATTATATAAATTCAAATTTGATTAGCTTGTACAGGAATTCCAAGTGATGCAAAATAAGGTTTTTGTGATTATTGTTTGGAAAGGAGTGAAGACTGTTAAAAGCCTGATTTGTTGCTATGCAGATAGGCGGACGTTCTTGGTTTTATCATAGTGAGGATGAAATAGGGGCAATTTTCTGTGTTTTGTTATTTGAATAATCCATACGTGTGCGCTACTAACAGAGCTGTTTGTTTATGACATTTGTATTGGCATATGGATAGTCTATTTCTGTGCCGATTGAATGGATTATAGTCTATTTCTGTGCCAATTGAATGGATTAATAGCTGGGAAATGGATTTGGAATCTCATTGTGCTAGGGTAGGCAAAAGATTGCACTTAGTATAAATAAAAATAGAGGGAATTGTTTGTGAATTGTAGCAGGTCAACAGGAATGAATGATTGGTTGTGTCATTTACAGAATTATAACATGTTTGCAGCTGGGAATGGAACCTGTAGTTGGTGGCTGACTTTTTGAAATAGAATAGGAAACTGGTGTTTTATTAAAGTCAAAAGGAAATGTATTGGTTGTACCAAAAAAAAATTTCTTTGGCTTTGATATAAAAATGTAGGGCAGGGTAGCTGGATTTCATGTGGAGTTTTTTGAAAACCCATTTATAATTGGGACAGATTTTATATGCCTTCATACGGATGAAGTTGAAGCTGATAATTCTGAGTTGGCTATCCATGATCACCTCTAAATATGAGTATTTTCAAGTGTATGCTTATTATACAGGGTTTTAGTTGAAAGAAGAAAAGAGAGTGTGAAAGAGTTCAGTAAGTTGGTCAAATTTGAGGGACCTGAAAGTAATTGGTGTAAATTACCACAAGTAACTTGCGGTAAATTGGACGGAAACACCGTGTAGTCTGACCATAGCAAACTATAGACAGGGTCGTAACCATTAATAGTCTAATTTTCAACTGCACTTGTACTCTTTTCTTTTACTTGATTCACTGGCACTTATTTTATCATCCACTTTACATTTTCTCCTCCTACATCATTAGGATCCTTTGAGTCTCCATCACTTCGATTTGAAATTAGAGATTTCATAATTATTGAAAAATATCTTTCCATATCCTAGTTTGATAGCACATTCATGGAATTATTAACAAATAAAACCGTATCTAAGAAATTATTAACAAATAACTCAAAAATATTAATTTATACAAGCAATGCTAGTCAATTAATCAATCAATTATTTAACAAAGTATTCAAGATACAGTATCAATCAATTAATCAATTTGCACAATCAATTGCAAAATATTCAATAATATCAAAACAATGCCAATCAATTTTTACAAAATCTGAAGGATGTAATTCTAACAGTATACCATAGCATTAGGCTTAGCATTTAGCAATTAATTAGCATTCAATTGTAAATTACTCAAAATGTTGACAAAATATGGACCCTAGAATTTTTTTATGTAAAATTCAAAAAAATAAAAAGAAATAAAACTTACCTCTCAATTGAAATCCGGTGGCAGCAACTCAGGCAGCGGCAGCAACCCAGGATTGGTGGTCGGTCAAAGAAGGTGGAGCTTGCTTGGCTACTTGTAGTGGTGCTGCACTGCTTCTACCTCACTTTCCCTTTCTTTCTCTTTTTCCTTTCTCGGTTCTGTTCTGCCTTTACGTTCTTTTATGTTTTAATTTTTTTTTTCACTTATATCAAAACGAACCGTTTCATTTATTTATTTTATTAATTAAGACCAAAACCATATCATTTTGGTCATAAAAATAAAAAAATAATTAAAAAATATAAAATCCAAACCCTCTTTCATCTTCAACCTCTGTTCTGTTTGTTCAGGTCTGTGTATGCGCACAAGGAGGACGGCCGGTCGGAGCTCAGGCGGCGGACTTGGGTGCTCGAGCCTCCACCAGATCAGGCACCCTCCCTGACTATAGATATCCAATAACATATTTTTGAAAATTCATGGATATGATAACATATTTGTATAAATGCATGTGTATAAACATAGAAAATTATAGTATGCCACGATTTTTTAAGTTTTATTTTAGTAAAGGGATATTTAAAAAAAACTCCCTATGTTTTATCATAAATAACAAAAATCTCCCTGTCTTTTTTTTTTCAAACACAAATATCCCCGCATTTTAATTTCGTTGACAAAAATGTCATTCTGTCTATTTTTTCTGTTAAAATTATGATAAGAAGACCAA
>CATIWJ010310724.1:0-11132 GCA_949640765.1 Croton laevigatus
TAAATGTAGAATTAGAAAAAGGCAACTTATGCGATTTACTAACACAACAAGTCTCACATAAGGAGTTATTATTTTTATTAGAAGCAGACAAGTTATTTAATGAAAGAACTGTTGTAACAGTCTTGGAACAAGCATGACCCAAGCGAGCATGCCAGGTAGAAAGAGAAACCGAATTGCAAACTGGAGAAGCGGCATTAGAAGCCAGAGCATATAAACCATCCTTAACATGTCCCCTGTGAAGTACTTTCTTCGACCGAAGGTCCTTTATCAGAAATAAATTTGGAAAGAATTCAAGAGAAACATCATTAGAAATAGAAAATTGACGAACTGATAATAAATTAGACTATGAAGCTGAAACATATAAAATATTATCCAAGGAAAAATTACGAGAATTGAGAAGAATATTGTTAGAGCCAATTCGAGAGATAGGTAAGCTTTTACCATTTGTGAGAGCGATTTCATCGGTGCCTGAATATTCAAAGTGAATGCCCAAGTTTTCCAATTCATATGTCAAATGATGAGTCGCGCCACTATCCACAATCCACGGTTTAGAAGCATGAGTAGGGGATGAGGAATAATTACTGGCAGGTGTGGGAATTTGATTATTGTATTTGAGGCTGGGACAAACATTGGCAGTGTGTCTTTGTCCTCCACAATTATAGCACACTGGTTTAAATCCATTACTGGTATTATCTGGATTTTGACTCCGCCCACGTCCATAAGAGGTTTGATAACTTCCACGTCTACCACATCCTCTCCCTCTCGACCCATTGGAACCACCGGCTTGGTTGGCGATTAGAAAAATGTGCAACAGCAGAGGAATTAATTGCAGGATTGGAGTTCTGAAGTTGCATTTCTTTAGAAAGAAGAAGCCCAAACAAGTCATCAAAAGAAATTGACATTAGCATGGTCTCAATGTTACGTGTGAACGGTCTGTAATCGGAGCCAAGTCCTCTCAAAATATGATCAATCAAATCATCCATAGAAATAGGTGCATCAAGTGCAGCCAGCTGATCAAATAGATTCTTTGCTCGACTCATGTAAGTTGCAATAGAATCATTATCATGAGCCAATGAATGTAGTGCATTTTTATAGTTCGCATATATTGTCTTGAGACGATTCCAGGCCTCAGAAGCCGTAAGAACACCAACGACTTGAGACAAAGCCGATTCAGAGAGGGAGCTAAGAATCCATCCTAAGACAATTTGATCTTTGACAAACCAATCTTGATAGGCAGGATTGGGAGCATTGTTAATTAATTTGGAGGGAGGGGTAATAGAACCATCAACGTGATGAAAGAGTTGTTGTCCATAGAGAAGAGGAGTTATTTGAGCTTTCCATAAGATATAATTGGTGGATGTAAGTTTGACAGTCACATGATTGTGAACTGAAGGAATCGTAGATGGCAATACATTCATAGGAGCAGAGGTGTTGACTGGAGTAGAACCCATCGAGAGGGAAAAGAAAGAAAAAAAAATTGAGTTTTAACCCTTAATTGGCTCTGATACCATGTAACAATAATATTATATTTGAGTTGAACACACTTAAGTTTTCATTAGCAGCAAATAAATATACACAGTACAAATGGACCCATTCAAGATCCAAAGAATAATATCCCTACAAACTAGGAGTTACAAATAACATGTTTGACTAAATAAGAAATCCCTTAAAGAATAGGATAGCAGATCAATAGTTAGGTGAACTAAGTAATATGCTTATCAAATATTTCTAAAAAAGTGGACAGTAATAGAGTCAAAGGTTAAAGACTTTTTAATAACTATATCAAAATTAATTGAGCGATTAAATATTAATATTAACCAAATATCATCCAAATATCATAGACGAAAGAGTTAAGGGGGCGTTTGATTCACGTAGGAAAAAAGAAACGGAATCAAGAAAGGGAAATAATGAGAAAGGAATGGAATCACCACGAATACCCTTAGTTGTTTGGTTCTGCTCCAGAACGGAATGATTTGCCCTTGATTCCCTTTGTGACTGTTTGGTTTGAAGCAATGAATCAAAATTTTTTTAATTTTGTTTTTGACATAAAGTACATGTATTGTTAATAATATATATTTAGAACATATAACTTTTATATATATTTTTTTTTTAAAAATTGACATGAAGCATACAAATTATTTTAATTTTATATAAATTATATGTTGTATTGTATTATATTTTTTATTTTAGATGCAAAAATTTGTACTACAGGTAATATTTTTCCTACAAATAAATTCATTTCTTTATATTATATTTTATTTTGTATTATAGAAGGCATATATCTATTTTTTTTATTTTGTATTATATGTTGTTATAGAAAAAAATAGAAAAGTAAAAAAAAAAGTAAAAGAAAAATATTAAAAAGAAGAAGAAAGAAATAATAAAAAAAATAATATGTAAAAGAAAGAAAGAAAAAAAAAAGAGAAGGAAAAAAAAAAGAAAAAGTAAAAACAAAACAAAAAAAGAAAATAAAGAAAAAAAAAAGAGAAAAAAAAAAAACCTATTGAGAATGGGAATGGAAAATCTTCGGAATATAAGGAATCAATATAAAAAACTTTAGGAGAAAGTCAAAAAGTTAAAAAAAAAAAATTAATAAATTGACCCAACAAGTAATAAATAATCAGTCCATTTCATTCAATTTTCCTTGATTACTCCATACTAAATGCCCCAAATTTCCCTATAATTAAGGTGGGAAATGTTTAATGTTGTACATGGTATACAATCTACTCTAGATTGGCTAACTGTCTCTTGATTAGATTTCCACTACTAACATTATCTTTCAATTTCATAACTCCATAACGATTCTATACCTTAAGGATCAGTTTGGAACAAATTTTGGCACAAATAAATTCCAATGTAAAATTTATTTATAAATCTATTTTGTCATGTTTGAGAAACAAGAAACTTGAATTTGAATTATAAATTAGTTATTTCAACCCATTAAATTCATTTGTAAACGAATTTTATTAAGATTGTAAAATACAAATAAATTCTAAAATCATAATAAGGATAAATCACAAATGTGAAGTGTTAGAAACTATAAACTGCATGAAACACCCAACTGTATATCTTAAGCCTACCGACTGTATGCAAACTGTGAACCCCTTTTAATATTAAATTAATCAATAAAATCCCGAACAGAATTAAGTAAAATTAATCATACATGAGCAGCGCTGGTGTAGGCAGTTAGGGTGTGCATGGTTCTTGGGGGCCTGGTCCCGAACCGACAACCGTATCCAACTGGTGTAGGCACTAGGCAGACTCCATTAGAGGTCATTTTAAAATTCTGGCTACTAATGCATTCCAACAACCACTGAAATGTTGTCTACGAAGTAAAGCTCTGAGACCAAAAGCCCTTGTAGCCTCAATAGTCATTTTTCAACAAATAGAACCTCTGAACTGTACAACCTAGCAAGTCAGTTCCCGGGAAAAAGCACTGAAAAAAAAAAAAAAAAGAAAAGAAAAGAAAAAGTGGCGCCGCCGTTATCAGGAAATCATGTCAAGATTTCTTGGAAATATTCTGATTTAATATCTTGGTTCTTCCATTTGTGTGGAGCAGAAATGGTGGAAGAAAATTAGGAATGATGAATGACAGCCCCAAACAGAGCAAAACCAAGATTGCAACCCACCCAGCCTTGTGTGGGATGCCCAATAACAACTCATCACAAACTGTCATAGAAATAACAATAATCAGAATATGGAAATTCAATCAACTCAGCTGCGTGACAACATTATTATCGAGAAGAGCATGAAAGGAAATTTTCACCATGAAATGTTAGTTCGATTCTTTTGAGATCTTAGAAATGACGAGAGAAATGAGGACAAACACAACATGCTAAATAAAATTCCCTCAAAGCTCAAATAGTAATATCATACCCAAGTCAAATTCAGCTCAATTTCAGGCCCCCTAATATCTCTAACATAGTGAGATATATTTTGTAATACAATGTGAAGAACCTGCTTCACTGCACAAATTTATCATAAACAAAGGCAAATGCAACAGCAGTACGTTCAACGCTGAATAGGCTGGATAAGAAGAATATGCAAAACAGAAAAAGTTCAAAAATAAATAAATAACATTTAAGTAAGACGCTTAAACAGTATCACCACTTCTTTCCACACATTTGTTGTCTGAAAGCTCAAAGTATGAAGCAAGAACTACAAAGATTTATGAAGGCTTAGAAACATTATGATATAAATTTGAAATAAAGTATCTAGCAATTACGAGAAGGGTATGTTAAAGTGATGACAAACAGCTAAATCAATAGTTTCAGAAGTTGATAATGTGACATATTACCTATGTTGAATATGATGTACTCCCTCTCTGGCACATTTGGTATAGCAACAATTCCCTCAGGCTCCACAGTCACTAATACGTATAATTCATCCTAATCAGGGGAGAAAATCAAACTCATAACCAGCTTACGTAACATGATTAAAGGCATTATGTCCAAATATTTAGTAGCATATTGAAACCTGATTACTAGTGACATTTTCTGTCTTAAAAATCAATTTCTCAGTGTCAAGTAATCTCCTATTCCGATTCATCCCCATGTCTGAATCCTCCTCCTTTAGTTGTATGGAGAAGCTAGCAGGAATCTGTGAATTAACAAATCGTTTCTGATTAAGCTTCACAGTAAAAACAACGCAAAAAGCAACCACTGGGTGATACAAAACTATATACATACAGAAGCTGGATATGATATCTTCACTTCATACCAAGTATATGATTTGAGCCCTTGCAATTGGTAAAGGCACGAACACATTCGTAATGGAAGAGTTTCCTTCCGCAGTTCCTTCCCAACAGTCAAAACTTTGTCCTCAACCCTGCAACACCAGGAATATAGAGTAAGCTTCCTAGTGAAAAAAACACAACAAAAAGTTTTTAATTTGCAGACAAGAATTAAAATACTGACATGTCCTGGTAACCAGAAGTGGAGATGCATAAAAGGAAGCCGACAATGTAGAACAGCGTGAAAAAATGAGAAGGCATGGTAGCGAAAAGAAGGGCAAATCTTTATATTCGACTTGTTAAGCCTGATAAACCACCATCACGAATTTTAGTAAATTTCCTTTTTTTTTCCAAACGATGAATAAATAAAGTGAAACTAAAATGGAAGACTAATTGACAATGAAACAATACTTAATTGATAGATCTTGTAAGTAATTCAATTGATATTAAAGGAGAAGAAGCTTCAACCACTTCTAAGTTCTAACTAAATAGCAACAAATACAGTAATGAAGTGGAGTACCAGCACTAGTGATTCAATATCTCAACAGTTCAACTTCAGGACAAACCTTTAGGAGCAAGGATGTCTAACTCACGATTCCAAGTAGAATCAGACAAGGCTCTGTAGAATCATATTAGAAAATCATAAGGCTCTGAAGATTTTAGGATTGAGTTAAAAAAATAAATGCAAAAACATAGCAAA
The DNA here is from genome assembly GCA_949640765.1 of Croton laevigatus. NCBI lineage: Eukaryota > Viridiplantae > Streptophyta > Magnoliopsida > Malpighiales > Euphorbiaceae > Croton > Croton laevigatus. Next base: position 5,433 of record CATIWJ010310724.1, read on the forward strand.
TCAATAAAAAAAGCACTAGTCCATACAAACACTATATATACCCATAAGAAAATTATGTCCAAAAAGAAAAAATAAATTCCAAAATATTACGAGCCATACTAGTTATAAATATGAATTCAAACCTTTTTGCATAGAGCACACAACTGATATGAATTTGTGCAAACATTTATGACTTGGTTCGATATAAACTCATATTTAGTTTTAGAAATATAAAGCTTGACTTGGCTTCACAGAAGTCTATCTCATTTCCATTCACCGTTAAACATTCTAAGCTAATATTCTAGCAAGAGCATACTCTTGCAAGTCTCTGTTTTGATATATAATTTATACTTAACTAATCCAAACCGAGGGATAAAGAGAATGAAAGAAAGAAGGAAGAATGCAAGAAAGAAGGAAATCAAGAAATGAAATTGAAATAAACACATCAACCTGCAATCCATCAGTAGAGCTCAGGGAAACCAGTAGATCAATTCAACCAACAAGTACTAACATCAAACTAAAAAACAAAATTAAAAGATTTGACATGTATGTAGTAATCTAAAATCAAGGAATACGAAGCTCCAGCAGCTCCAAACTCCACGATGGATAACTAATGGCAACTCGAGACGTGTACTTTTGGGGCGACCTCGGTTATCCGGTAAACATTCGCTGGTAACTCGACTGCAGCGTTTCCGTCGGCCCCTCTTCTCTCAAATCTCTTTCAGTCGTCATTTTTATTTTGCGTGGGATATCTACTTAGAGCATCTCTAATGTATCTGTCTAATAAAATAAAATGTGCGGAGATATGGATAGAAGTTACACCCAATTTTAAATTTTTATCTCCAATGTAATATATTTTTGTAAAAATTATAATTTAATATTTAGTCAATCATAATACATCATTAAATATAGACATTATCAAACAGACCATTTAAAAATAGAAGGTAAACTTGACAATGTCAAGTCCACATAAGCTTACATCCAATATGAACATTAGTATTGAAGAGCATTTTTAAAAAAAAAGTCTTCTATTTTTCCTATGTGACAAGTGGATTAGTGCAATCTATATTAGCAATGCTCTTATATTAGCAGAGTTGGTCTCGAGACGACGATATAGAATTTAGTTTTATGTTTACGGGTTTGTTATGGAATCGAACCAACTCCACGATATTTTCCCATTTTCATTTTGGTACCATTTTATAGGAAAATTACTATTTCATTACTGATCTTTGGCTATAATTACTATTTCATTACTATGTTTTGACATAATTATTCTGTCATTACCACCGTTTGACCTAAATATACATTTTAGCCTATGTGCAGTTAACTTTAACATTTTACCCTTAATTTGGCAACGGCAAATATAACAATTGCAGAATTAGCCTCTCAAGTTGATTTGAATTTTCATTTTTACCCTTTTTTGCAGTTTTGGTGCTTAATTTTAATGTACCTTGAACTTTTTTTTTTTTTTTTGCCAAAAACCTCACTTTGACACTTAATAATTGTAAAATCATAATTGAAAGTTTGAAAGTGTGATTAGCCCTAATTAAGACTTGACGTTGGCCTTATATAGGCAATGAAGCCCCAACATTCTGTCCAATAGGATTCTTCGGGCCCTTTGAATCTCGGAGCCAATAAGGCTCCTAGATTCTCGAAGTCCAACAGGTTACTCTGACTCGGAGGTCGAGGTCAGTAAGGCGATCTTTCCCTCTACTAAGTCAAGAGCGACTTCCCCCTGGGTTAGATAAGGGCAACCTTACCCTATGCTTAGGTGAGAGCGACCACACCATTCGAGGAGTCCCAAACATAGAGAAAGCTCATAGATGTTCCCTCAGTCTAAGTCATTCCATGTCTTGGCTGCCAATACATAGAACAGATAGCTTCCAATACATAACATGGCCTCTCTCTTGATAAACTTTTAATGGGTTGTCGGAGAGGTACCGACGATCTCTCCTAAGACATAATACTTGCAACCTTTTCAATAGAGTGGCATTATTAAGGAGGGGAGCATGGTAAACAATTCTTTTGTAGTGACCTCTATTTGGCACTCGGCCAATATAGGACTCTTATTTAATAATTGGTCTTGGCAACCTCAATCTAGCGTTTGGCCAATAGAGATAACTATAATAATGTACCCCTAAGTGCCAAATCATTCCATGTCTTGGCCATCATTAATTTGAGCAAGTCGCCTCTTGGATTTGGTGACCTTTCTCACTACTGAGTCTTAAGTTTTGAACACGATAATATGCATGTTGCCCTAGGGACAAGGTGAGGAGGTATATTTGCTATCTTACTAGCTATATGAGTGGCCTAAACACATGGGAACATGCATTTGAGTCATTAACATTATAGCCCAGCGCTTAAGGAACACGTCACTCAAGGGTGGTATTTTTGTAACCTAAGCATTTGAGGAACATGTGGCTCAAAAATTTTTGTTTTCTAAGCACTTAAAGAACATGTTGCTCAAGGTGGCATTTTTGTAGACTAAACACTTGAGGAACATGTTGCTTAAGGATGGCATTCTTGTAGCCTAAGCACTTAGGAACATATCTCTCAAGGGTGGCATTTTTGTAGCCTAAGCATTTGAGAAACATATCGCTCAAGGATGACATTCTATAACCTAAACACTTGAGGAACATTAAAAAATGATTTAACAGATGACAAAAAATAAATACCAACATTAAATTTTTTTTTAAAAATTACTAAATAGTTTAATGAAAAATGAACAAAAAGTTATGGTAAAACTGTAAGAGCTCTTCCTCCCTTAACCAAAATTAGAGCCCAGTAGACATTTGATATGTCTAAAAGACAGCTTCCCTACAACCCCAAGTGCCATATGCAAAAGATTAATGAAAAATGTGTTATTCAAATTGAAAAATTTCTTTTAGAAAGTAAATATTAATTTCTTGATGAGAATCCTCCAAAGTAACCCATTTTAACAGTTCAGCAGAAGTAACCAAGACAAATTGCTGTAAGAAACTCAGGATGGAGAGCTTCTTTAGAATGGGATTACAACAGTAGGAAGAGAGCCCCCAAATTCCCTTCCATTGTACAAGAAAGAATGATTCAATTCCAGATAATTAGCAATGGGGTTGAGGTAACAAAGAATGGGTCATGACAAGTAATAAGCAATTCCATTTGAACTGTCATTTGTGCAGCACTCGTCCTAGAGATCATGCAGTTAATGAACTCCCTGTTCTGTTTTTACAGCTTCAGATGCTTCATCTCTGCATCTTTTGAGGATCGTATTACAGTTGTTCATTGTGGACGCATCAAGAAGACCATGGTTCCAAAGCTTGATCATGAATAATCTCCAGCACCTGAGTTCAACCAGTCAAAGAATGTATCTAAGATGATACCAACTCCTAAACTAACCATTACTGAGGAATCATAATATCAATGATGCAGAAGTAGTAGTTTTATTCAGAAGTACCAGAAGAGAGCAGGAGATCCAAGCAGTTCCTTCCCATGGAGTCTTGAAAATGCCTCGCATGCCCATGGAACATGGCCATCAGCCAACACCCTGCAATAAATAAAAAATTTTGCTTTGAACTTTCCCCCCATCAAAATCAAACAAAATCAATTTAACAGCATTAGAAAGAAGAAAATTTGTTTCTAAAAATTTATACCTCTGCTTCCTCACAAATGAGTTCCAGAGATGCATGAGTTGCTTCTCATCTTTGCTAACATCCACAAAGTCATCGAGCATCTGCAACATAAAGTTAGAAATCATGCACTCCGAATTGAAAGGTTGAAAGCACCTTGCTTTAGAAATGGAGGCTCCAAGATATGAACAGCATTATTATGAGAAATCTCAACAATTGAAAGAAGGGGGAAAAAGCATTAGCATCTAGCTTACCCTTCTGTCTTCAAAATCTGCAATGTCGTCATCAACTTCATCTTCGCTGTCTCTGTCTGATACTACTTGTTCTATTGCCATAGGCTTCAAGTACAAGAGAAATTGTCATTGTTGGACCATATAAAAAGGAATGCCATGTAGTAGTAGAATAGCAAAAACTGACAGCCAATACACTTTAATTTTCAAAAAAATTGAATTATTAAAATTTAAGTAACAATGAGTATTTCTCTAGCATGAGAACAGTCAAATGAGATTTTCAAGGAAATTCAAATAGAATTAAATATTTATTGCTTTTGTTTCTTTCTGAAAGGATAGTTATTTGTGCAATAATGTATAGCCTAACCCTTTTTTGATATTGATATTATGTCAAGTAAGTAAGTCCTATTCTTCTTGTTCCAAAAAAACCCAATATCAACAATTTTGAAGTAGAAAAGGGTAAGCATTGTAAGCTATGCAAATATGGAATATGTTAATACTCGTAAATCTTTCAACTTGAGAAAAGACCACATATCATCTGAATCATATAGATCAAGCTTACTGAGGGGAAATCATTTTAGTAAGGTATCTCAAATTTTTTGCAAGATAGAATAAACCCTATTTATGAGACTTTCATTCACCTAAAAGTCTTAAATCTCCAAATCAATGATGTCAATGCAAGAACTGAAGATATGCGAGCAACAGCTGTACCAAACATTTGAAGCAGCAAATTCTAGGAGGAAAATAATAATTATCACCTGAACTCTATGAGAATGATAGAACTGTCGTTTCTGCAAGAGTGCCCGGCTGGGAAAAAAAAGGAAAAACATTAGCATCCCAAAAGCTTGAGGAAAAACACAATCTCACTATAATTTTTGAATTAATTAAGAAAAGAAAAGAAAAGATTGCTACATTTCCTATACCAAAACTACACCTAAAAGGCAGCTTAAGTACCATAAAAGCTATCTCTGGTTCACATATGAGTGGTGTTCCAGTAGAACAAGCATCCATAGAGAAGAAAACAATGGGATGACATAGTATCATTTAGAGAGAGAATCTCTGATTAAAAACAAATAGACGGTCTTTGTTAAACAATTGTATTGACAAAAGAATTCATCCAAGTTGAAATCACCATGGAGCTCAGATAAAATTACATTTTCAGTTTAAGGTTACCATATTCTACAAAAACTGTGATGAACCAGGGTCAGAAATGTTGTCAAAGAGCCAAATAACTGCCTAAAACAATAAGGCATGACTGACCCTGAGAGGTTAGAAGAGACATTATGCCAGATTTTCAACAAAATTACCAATTCATATGTGCTTAAATTAGCAACCACATACTGTTCTCAAATAAAAACCGTGGGATACAGGGGACAAAGGTCTTGGAGAAAAAGAAAGAAAGTTAAAAGAAAACAAAGGAGGTTCAGAATCCCTAAATTACTATTGAAATAAATTAGGAATCTGAAAACATACTTTTTGGGATCTGATCGTTCCATAGCAAGCTTCCGTGCTTTCACAATATGGGTCCCAGCTGGAAGTGAATGATCATTTCCAGATTGTGGTTTAACACACTCATAGTCCATAGAAGACTGGGCCTTGGGAATCAAGACATCTTGGATATTACAACTTGATGCAACACGTTCCATCAACTCTGTTGCAGTAAGATCCTCAGTACCGTAGTTTTCTGCCCTATTCCTGGAGATGTGCAAATCCTTCTCACAGGAAGATGACTTGGAAGCATTCTCTCCTTCACAAGATAGAATATATTAAACCTCTGAACAAAGATTGATTTAACAACAAATATATGAATGCAAATTGTTGGTCTACCTTGAGAAAACATATATATGAAAATAACCCAAAGAATGACACATGGAAAATGTTGAATG
>CATIWJ010310784.1:0-42013 GCA_949640765.1 Croton laevigatus
GCGCCATTCCAACCTTCTCAACTGCAATTTCGGTCAATTCTTTGCCCACTTGCTCTTGAACATGCATTCCTAAACTTGCTTGAAACCTCTTAGCTTTGCTTCGTGTCAATGGACCTTGTGGAAGCACCAAAGGATCCTTGACCGTTCCTTGATTCACTTCATAATGTAAGTGCAACTTTTAACGTTTCTGATCTTTCTCCTTATGATGATGCAGATTTGAGGTCAAATATTCTTCAAGAGGGGGAGAATGATGTGAATCAAGGAACAGTCAAGGATCCTGATGTAAATCAAAGAACGGTCAAGGATCCTTTGGTGCTTCCTCAAGGTCCATTAACATGAAACAAAAGCTAAGAAGTTTCAAGCAAGCTTAGGAATGTATGTTCAAGAGCAAATGAGCAAGGAATTGAATGAAAATGCATTTGAGAAGGTTAGAATGGAGCTGGAACTTCAACCAAGGTTTATCATAATGCTGAGAGCAAGTTCTAAAGATTTGGGCGTGTTTGGCATGGTGCTGACATGATTGGCAAGTTTGTTGAATATTTTAGGCTTATTTTGGTGGTCCCCTCCATAGTTAGTTAGTTAGGACCACATGGATTTGTTTAATTGTTATTTTTTTTGTTTTCCTTAAGAGATTAGGATTATGTTTCTTACTTTCCTTATTAGAATAGGATTTCCATCTTTTGTTAGGATTTAAGGCTTCACTATATAAAGGCTTTTAAGATGTCGGTTTAAGGACTTTTTATTCAGAATTTTAATACAAATTTATTCGTCAAGAATATTCAATTGCTTTTCTTAGATTTAGAGTGGATTCTCTAATTCTTCAATTGCATCACGAATTCAGATGTACTTATCAACTTCGTTGTGGTGTTCTTCTGATTTCGATCCTTCAAATCCTTCGATTATTAGTGTTCTTGCTTCTTTAAGCAACCGGTGTTATAGGGGGTGGATTTCCTTCGTTGTTGGAGTTTGATAACAGACCGGGTGCCATAGGTTCCGCGTCATAATAGGTTTTTGGACTAAATTGAAGAGCTAACTAAAGTTTTTGGGGTAGAAATATAAATATATTAAGGCGGGAGGACCTACTTGAAAGGATCTGGGGTCGCGGCGCATTTACTAAGAAGTGCGGGTGCTAAATTGGAAGACGCCAAGTGGACAGTGTCGTTTTGAAGTGAGCAGCACATGCCCTAACAGGAGTGAAACACCGCCGTTTCGCTCGAAGCTCCGCGTTTCAGTCCTCTTCCTCGCCTGTTTGTGTCTGCTACGGGTCACGATTTAGACTTGTTTACCCAACCGTATCTTGTGATTTTGACAAATCAGGCCAAACGAGACACCGTTAGAATCGTCTTCTTAACGCCTATCGATCTGTGACTTTAAATCGGACGGATAATGGCCGAGAGATGATGAAAATCAAGGAGACCAGAAACTGATGGCTCTTCCATGTTTTTGCTATTGATCTGAGTTGAACTCCCTCTTCCGGCAATGGTCGAACGGTTTCTCACGTCAGAAATGATTATCAGACTTCTAAGAGGTGATTGGTGGTCTTCATTTCTAAATTTGATGGAGAATAGTAAAAATACTCTAATTTTTCTTCTTCTGCTTTTAATGAAAGTTTTCATAATATGCAAAGCTCGTTTTTGAACTCTTCTTTCCCTTTTAATTCATTTCTTACATCCCTCTGACAGTCCCCACTTCACAGAACTCTCCACTCCTTCATTTCTTAACTTTTTATCAACAAAATTCTGCACCCCATTCTTCTTAAGAGTGCCCATACCTATACCACATACGACTGACTCAGCTAATTCCATCTCTCCCCCATTCCTACGTTCCATAATTCTTTTGTTTTGTGGGAAAATATGGCAGAAGCCATACACAATTCATTGTTATCTTCTGCAATTTTTCTTTTATTATTATTATTATTATTATTATTTTACTTATTTATAATAATATATTTATTACTATTATTATTTATTTTATTTATCTTTATTTTATATATATATATTTATTTTTATATTTATTTATTTATTTGTCTATTTTTCAGAAGGGCCTTCGCGTAACTTATCGTACCGGAAAATTTCTTGAGGTCAAATAATTATTTTAAACTATTGTTGGATTCACAACGCTAATTTAATTATTCAAAATTAAAATACAGCGAATAATTACAGACAATTATTCAATTAATCCAAAATATCTTACAAACTTAGAAGTTGGTCCTTTTGCTATTTCCGTATTTAAATTTGGAATGTGACAGTGCATCTGTATGTTAGGTGTTCTTCTGTCGTGCGACCCGGTGGCTTATGTGCGATCTGTGGTCCACGCCTCCTATTTTGTTTAGGGCGGGCGGTGTGAACTCTGATTCGATCCGGGTATTCAATCCCGCCGTTGAGATTCTCAGTTGACTCCTTAACCTTGATAGGAAGATGGCTTATTCAATAATTCGTGCATAAGGGTAAGGAACTTTGGATGAACTAATGCAAATGAGTGTAAGTGAAGTGAATCAAGGAACGGTCAAGGATCCTTTGGTGCTTCCACAAGGTCCATTGACACGAAGCAAAGCTAAGAGGTTTCAAGCAATTTTAGGAATGCATGTTCAAGAGCAAGTGGGCAAAGAATTGACCGAAATTGCAGCTAAGAAGGTTGGAATGGAGCTGGAACTTCAAACAAGGATTATCATGATGCTGAGTGCAAGTTTTGAAGCTTAAAACGCTATTTTTACAAGGCTGGCACATTCTGGACGTTTTGGGCTTGTATTTTGGGCCTATTTTGGTGGTCCCCTCAATAATTAGTTAGTTAGGACCACATGGGTTGTTTAGGTGCTACTTGTCACGTTTTTTTTGGTTTCCTTAAGAGTTAAGGATTAGGTTTTCTTTATTTTTATTATTTTCCTTATTAGAATAGGTTTGTGTTTAAGGCTTCACTATATAAGTCCTTTGATATGTCATTGTAATCAACCTTTGCCGAATTTAATACAAGTTTATTCTTCAAGAATATTCAATTGCTTTTCTTAGATTTAGGGTGGATTCTCTAATTCTTGGATTGCATCACGAATTCAGATCTACTTATCAACTACGTTGTGGTTTTCTTCTGACTTCGTTCCTTCAAATCCTTCGATCATTAGCGTTCTTGCTTCGTTAAGCAACGGGTGTTATAGGGGGTGGATTTTCCTTCGTTATTGGATTCGTATCATACGCTTCCAAGGAAAAGAAGAATTGTTCGAATTGATTTCATCCTCGTGTAGCGATTTGATGGCCATTTTATACCCTGACTTAACTGAATAAATCCCATCATTTGTATGGTTCCAAATCAACTCATCTAGACCCTTTCTATTTGCTAAAGCATACTTAGGATGACATGAGTATCATTGACGCTAAAATTTCTCATTAATTAATTGATGAACCCAAAAAAAAGCCTCCGCTATCCCAGAATTATTGGCCCAAGTTAAAAGTTCATGAATTTTTGTTGCTTTCTATTGCTTTCAACTTATTCTTGAGATGTAATTTGACAATGGAAAAATACATTATTGTTTTTGTATTTTATAATATTTAACTGATTTGTCGTCCTTTTTTAGTATTCAATTTTTTCTATTTTCATATTTTATCGAATTATACTGTTTTGTTTTTTGTGAAAATTTTTGTCCACTCGCTTTTAAAATATTTTTCTAATACCCCTCAATTTATCTCTACCCAAACTTGTAATTTGTATTGGAAAAAAATTAAGAGGAACTTAATTTGTATTTGGGAAAAAAAAAACTGAACCTTTCCACTTAGTAGATTGAATTGAATAGCCTGCGTCATTTCATTGGTATCGATCCCAACGGCCAATAGCATCGTCGCTTCCACTTTCCAGTTAGCCCAAAACTTGTAAACTAAAACCAAAATTAGAGTTTAGTCACTGATTCTCTCTCTTAACTCGCAAAATGTGGCGAAAGACATCGGCCCTTGTGTCGATGGCCGGATCGAAAGCAATAATACAAAAATACCGAAATACTTACAATATACTCTTGTGCGTGTCCAGAGAATCTTTCGATTTGATGAAGGGGTGTGGTTTTTTTTTTTACCCCTTGTTTTTTGAGTTCTAAATCAATAATTGGTTAGTTTTTCATGCGGGTTTTTAATTTTCAATAGGTGAGACATCGGCACGCAGGACTGCAACTTTACGTTTCAAGAGTTTTTGCAAACTTATTGAAAAGAATTTTATTTTATTTTATTATTTATTATTTTTTTTTTTTTGTGCAAGGTAGAATCAGAGAGTTGTGTAATCGGAAATTGGTCATGGAATGTACCGACGAGGGTGATTCTTTGTTGAGGCTAATGCCAATGTCAGTCTTCAACAGTTTGGAGGCTAATTTGTTTGAATATTGGATTTATAGAAAGAGAAGAGGAACAGGAACAGGGAGAATTGAGAGATTTTCTAATGGAAATTGATTAAAGGGGGTACTTTAGATATTAGAAAAACATTTTAACGGAGAGTAGATGAAAATTTTGACATAATAACAAAACAATAAAATTTTACAATGCATATGGACGAAAAAGTATAATATTTATAAATAAGAATAAAAAAGTCTAATATTATAAAATATATGAATAACAATACATTTACCCTTTTAATGACTGCTATCTTATAATATTGCTAGAAAATCTTACGATAATGGAATACTTCTAAAAAAAGCAAGTTCAATGATGATTGGAAGAATATTTTGCAATCCCATTTTTATATGTAAACATAATTTGAATGTTCATAGGCCAACCAATTTTTATATGTAAAAATAATTGTGAACATTTACATATTACATAATTTGAATGTTAAATTGAATTTTCAATATTGTTTGATAATATGCTGAAATTGCAATTTGCAAGGGGCAGAAAAAGTTGCAAATTGAAATTTAGGCATGATTTAACAGATGAAGCAAAAACTTGCTGGGACCTACGCAAGCAATCTGACCAAGCAGCTCACGAATAAAACAATAGAGACAAAAAGAACTACCGATTCTTGAACAAGCTGGATGGGACCTGCAAGGATTAACACGAGATTTCAGTAGGAAGTACTATCGTATCTCTTAAAATCATGCAATTTAAGATTCATTAGCCCAACAACTCATGAATAATTTTTCAAATCATGATATTAGTAAGATTCAAAAGAAACGTCAAAATCAATGATTACAAGTAAAAGATGCAATGAGCAAGGATATATTCTCCTACAATTTAATCTGGAATCCTGGAAATTAAATGATATGAATGTCTCTTTTTGCATTGCAGGACCTTCGAGCATATGATCATGGTGCATCTCTTGAACGTAATTACAATCATTTTCAACTTCATTGTTTTCTTTAAAAATGTGTTAAAATGCTTGTAACAAGATATGTGAAAGCAAATAGAAACCCATATTCATTCCAGCATTTTTCTATTACAACTAATTAAACATACTAACTTGTGCAAATCACAACTCAAGTTTGTACTATAAGAAAGATAAACAAGAACAACTCAACTGCCAGAAACCAATTTTGGTGAATCCATTAGGGGTGTTGGAAAAACTAGGGGTGGCCATTTTCGGTTCGGTTCACCGAACTGAACCAAAAATGATAAACCGAACCAAAGATGATAAAACCGAAAACCGAACCGATAACACTAAAACCGAATAGCAACCGAACCGAATATTTCGGTTCGGCTTCGGTTCGGTTTCGGTTAAAACCGAAATTTCATTCCACCTAAAATATCACAAGAAAAATCAGCAACAGAATCTGCATTTCAACATTCAATCCAAAATTCAATTCTAAATTCAATCCAAAATTCATTAATTTTTCTCAATGGCAAAATTTCATTCTAAATTCAACTTGGTGTATATTCATAACAGGAAATAAAGAAACTGAGAAAGGGAAACAAATACAGAAATTGAAAACAAAACACAGAAACTAAGATATCCGAAATCAACCCAACACCCACCACTGACCTTGCCATGCCACCGCAGAAACAGAAACTTCAATTCAAAACAAAAAATTCACAGCATTTGTTCATATATATATATATAAAACCCCAAAACAAGAGCCAAACAGAATCTTAATTGAAATAAAAAAAAAAGCCAAAGAAAGAGAGAAGATATGCCTTCAAATCAGACAAGAATCCACCGGAATAACCATGGCTGCATAAAAAAAAAAAAGACCGATCATCTCCGACAAGACAAAGGCCGGTCGTCTTCTCATCAAGCCAAAGGAGCACCGCCGTTGGCCATTTTGTCGACTTTCAAAATAAACTCCATAGACTTGTAGTGGAGTTTCATAGAAGAAGATTAGTTTCTCAATTTTAGAAACTTTTCAGTTGAGTTTACCATAGATGAAGCAGGTCGGTTGAAGCAGGCGCGGTGGAAGCCGATCGGAAGGGAAGGTAAAGAAATTTCGATGGAAGGAAAGCAGGCGCGGTGGAAGCCGATCGGAAGGGAAGGTACCGCGGTGGAAGCCGATAGGAAGGGAAGGTACGCAGTGTAAGCCGATCGGAAGCAAGGGAGAAGAAATCATGAGATGCAGAGAATGAGAAATAGAGAAGCAGAGAACGAGAAATGGTGGAGAGCGGCTAGGTTTACCTTTTAACCTAAAATCAGGAAGAGAAGCTTTTATATCACCTGGTTCGGTTTTCGGTTCGGTACGGTTTTTATACGTTAAAAACCAAAGACCGAACCAAAATTTTCAGTTTTTATATTTTTAAAACCGAAGACCGAACCGAAACTATCGGTTAACCGAATTTCGGTTCGGTTTCGGTTCGGTCTCGGTTCGGTTCGGTTTTCAGTTCACGGTTTTTTTTGCCCACCCCTAGGAAAAACTAACTTATGAGATTCATTATTCTTGATGAAAAATTTTACATGGAAACTATGTAAAATGCTTTCAATGACTATGAAATAAGTATGTTCAACTTTTAATCTCCACATGGTGCCACCCAACTACCATAAAATTCAGCCTAAGAAGCATTAGAAATTTCCAAGTGCAACGTATACTACCATTCATTATTGTTGTTAGTTTAATGTGCTTTATTTGAAACCGCACGTATTTTTTTTTAACATAGATATAACTTATGCACTAGGATGAGGAAAGAGGATTCCAACTCTATCCACTTAGACACGAGGACAGATTGTTACCAACTCTGCTGGGTCCCAAACACGAAACTGCATGTATTTAGTCAAACTAGTAGTTTATAATTATATTTTGTTGGGAATAAGTTAGCTAATTTCGATCAGATTTTATATTTTATAATTTTTTCTAGGATCGTTTTTATTTTTATTTATTAGTGTATTTTGAGATTTTTTTTTTTTTTTACATTGTAATACTTTAATCTATAGGAAAACAAGAAGAGCGTGAGGATAGCTCTAGACCTCGCTGAGGAAAATAAGGATGATATACAGATAACAGTGACAACCTACCAATAGAGACTGGCCAAATACCACAATCAAAGCGTCAAGAAGAAGAGCATCGAAGAGGGAGACTGGATATGAAGAAGAGCTGACTATGCTAAGGGTAACTCAGGCGTTGGAAAGCTAAATCCTAATTCGGAAGGATCATGGAAGGTCATAACAACAATAGGACCGGCTACCTTCAAGCTAGCAAGGAAAGATGGAACCACAGTCCCAAGAACATTGAATCCAAGCCTCCTTAAGAAATGTTATGCGACCTCTACGATAATGGCACATATTTTGTAAATTTGTACTAGCTCTAGTATACTTGATAATATGCTGTTTAAGATCAATTTTATCTCATACCATTTAATTCTAACAATGTTTTCTTGATAACAGATAATTCAACACCTCGCATTAGCAACCCGCTCCTAAAGTACTTGGGCCAAAATTTGTGCCTCGAATGAGCGACTTCGATCCTCCTCTGCTTGGGCTAGGTATTGGTTCGCCTCACACAAGCGACCTACTCCTTTTGTGCCTAGGCATGATCAATTCAACGCTTCATATGAGTGATCCACTCCTCATGTGCTTGGGCCAAAACCGCAAACAAGCGACTTTGATCCTCATTTGCTTGGGCCAAGTGATGGCTCGCCTCACACAAGCGACCTGCTACTTGTGTACCTGGGCATGATCAATTCAACACCTCACATGAACGACCCACTACTCATGTGCTTGGGCCAAAATTTATGCCTCGAACAAGTGACTTTGATCCTCATCTGTTTGGGTCAGGTGGTGGCTCGCCTCACACAAGCGACCTACTTCTTATATGCCTTGCATGATCAATTCAACGTCTCACATAAGCAACCCAACCCTCATGTGCTTAAGCCAAAATTTATGCCTCGGATGAGCGACTTTGATCCTCATCTACTTGGGCCAGGTAGTGGTACGCCTCACACAAACCACTTGCTTGTTGCGTGCCTATGCATGATCAATTCAACGTCTTACATGAGCAACCCACTCCCCATGTGCTTCGGCCAAAATTTATGCCTCGGATGAGTGATACTCATATGCTTGGGCCAGGTAGTGGTACGCCTCACACAAGCGATCTGCTCTTTGTGTGCCCGAGCATGATCAATTCAACGTCTCACATGAGGAACCCGCTCCTCATGTGCTTGGGCCAAAATTTATGCTTCAGATGAGCAACTTTGATCCTCATCTGCTTGGCTCACAAGTGACCTACTCCTTGTGTGCCTGGGCATGATCAATTTAACACCTCGAATGAACAGCCCACTCCTCATGTGCTTGGGCCAAAATTTATGCCTTAGATGAGTGACTTTGATCCTCATTTGCTTGGGCCTAGGTGGTGGTACGCCTCATAAGCGACTAGCTCTTTGTGTGCTGAGCATGATCAATTCAACGCCTCACATGAGGACCCTGCTCATTATGTGCTTGGGCCAAAAGAATTCTATCTCACAAAATCTACCCATCTTAAGTCAAAACCACTACTTAACGGTACATATGATTGAAATTTTCTAAGTATGGATGAATACATATATATGAAAATTAGGACTTGAAGATCGTCATCTTTATTATGAATGTTACGGTTCAATCAAAATTTTTAGTTAAGTTATATTTTCATAATCATTAAAAAGCGTTGTGTAAGGCATAGATGTCGGCTAAGTTCTAAAAGGCGACCTCAGCTTCAAACTGATAAAAACATGATTGCAAAGCAAATTAGAAAAATAATAAAGACTAGTCTTTATACCTAGCTATGTTTACAATTTATAATTTTGGCTAAGTGACAGAAAACTTTGTCCTTAACTATGCATCAAGTCTTCATTAGAAGTTTCAGGAGGAGTGCCTTGGGGTTGTCATTCACCTTCTTGGACAACCTCACCCAAAGGTTGAAAGGTCTCTTGTGCTTCAACAGTTGGGTGGAGAGGATTCATGTTATCCTGACCAACAGGGTCATCTTGCACTCTATTTTCTTCATGAATCTCTCCACCTTCTCCTTTTGTTTCTTTTTCTGTTTCTTCCCCCTTATGCTTCTTTTTCTGTTTCTTCCCCCTCCTCTTCTCATTCGTTACTCGTAGTTAGGGTAGTGACCTCAGAGCGAGTCCATTCTAAGAGAGGCAGGTTCCATCTCCAAGACGAATGAAAGGTCATCTAACTCATGTGTTATTAGGCGATCCATTGGTTTCTTAAATATTTGTTGGTGGAGTTCACTTATCAGGAAACCAATTAATTGGCTCACCATACCCTTTGCCTTTTCTACTTGCTCCTTGAGAGAGTCGACCTCATGATGAGATTCTTCTAATTGCCTTCTTAAGTTGGCGATCTCCTCATCATGAGTCTTCTTTAGTCCCTCAACTTGGAAACTCAAATCCTCCTATTCCTTTTGTGAGCACCCTTTCCAACTTGCTTCCTTTTCTTTTTTGATGAATATCTATATTGGCAAGACTTTATCTCATGCTAAGCTTCGTACAGCTCAAGGTGGGTGGTGTGCAGCTCCGCCTTCATATCCTTCCACTCGCTCTCAGCTAAGGTGGTTCTCTCCCTTTGGAGGCATAGCTCTTTCTCAAGCTTCGCCTTCTCTGCCAAGACTCTTCCAAGCTCCTTGCCTTGGTCTTTGTTCTCCCTCCCAAGTTCGTGAATACGTTCTTGGAGACCAAGGCCCCATGCCATGTTCTGTCCAATATAAGAATACAGGTCAATTGATATATATGCATAGGTCGTTATATCTAAAAGAGGTCGCGATGCATAGGTTGAGGTCGCTTTTAAATATTCTAGAAAGACTCATCTGTTCCCTCTCACCATTTTATCTATCATTGTAGAGGTATGTACCCCTCATTTGCGTCATGTCTACTGGGAACTCCATCTCCTTTACCATGTGATGGCACACATGGGGGTTAAGTAGTGACCCGTCCCCATACTGATATTGCAGTAGGGCATTGAAATTCCCTCGGGTCGTCACCTCCTTCGTGCTAAATGCAATGGCATCCCAGTCATACCATTTACTGTCCTCTACTTTCTTTTTAAACATACTGGGAGCTGGGTCTTCCTCTCCTCCTTCCTCTGCTAACGACCTTGTCGGAAAGGGTGGAAGAGTGGGTAGTCTTCTGCGGGGCGACCTCATTGCCAGTTCCCTACTGGTCGATGACCTCGACCACAGCTGTATCTTCATTTTAGGTAGGAGACAATGGCTGTGGTTGATTCCTTCTTTTTGGAGGCCTTTCCTCCAAGTCAATAGTAACCACAATGTCTGCCTGTGGTTGAGTATCTCTTGGGAGAACCTCCTCATGAGATCGTTTTTCTCCCCTTGTTTTATCCGTAGGGATAACCTCTCCCTAGGGTTGCCTTTGCCTCTGCAGTTTTTTCTGCATCCTCCCTTGTTCTTGTCTAGGAGATGCGAAGGTCATCGTTCTTTTTTGCCCTTGGGCTGTGTGAGCCCTTAAGAGTTAGATTTCAAAAAGCCAGCTGCTCTCTTTAGAACACCGAGGTCCATGACTGTAAGGATACAATAGTATATTACAATATGATAAATAAGTACAATCGGTTAGGGAAGCAGAAACCTTTATGGGGTATCCATAAGAGGTCACATCTTGATAGGATCATGGCATTCATAGAATTTGGAATAGACTAACTTTTGGGAAAATGCCTTTGGCCCCCAAATCCTAGGGGAACCCAACTGGGTTTTTTTAGCTCAAGGGAGGCCAAGGGGAGTTAGCTTACGCACAACATGGCTCCACGAAGTTGGAAAGGTGAAATCCTCTCCATTAGTTATTCTCACAAGCACCAGGCCGTTTTTGTTTGTACTAGGGATCAATCCTTTGTCTTGCTGGTAAATCTTATAAACAGTGTGAGCTTAGACGTAACAGTATCATGTGCTATCCATGTTTAACATAAACATTTCACTAAGCATCTTCAAGGTTAGGGAGAAGCCTTCTGCACATGCTAAGACATGAAGGCAGTACAGAGTCCTAAATGAGCGAGGTCTTAGTTGGATTGGAGCGAGATGACAATACCTCAACAGCTCTTTGATGGAGGGAAGAAGAGGGAGACGTATCCTAAGTTGTTGGACCCCGAGAATCAAGGGGCTTCTTAGGCTCCGAGAGATTTTAAGGGCTCTTTGAGTCCTATTGGATACGGGGTTTTCGGGACCTCACTGCCTCGGACTCTCTATATAAGGCCTGCACCCAGCACGTGTCAGACCTAATCACACTTGCCCCTAGTTGTGATTCTCGTTCGCTACATAGCCAAAACTACAGCAAAGGATGAGAACAAGCCTAGCACTTGCTATGGTTTTGACCTATCCAGGAATTTTGTGAAAATCAATAGCGTCCGCTCCAACTTTGTGTCTTTCTCACTACTGTCCCGATAACCTTCCCAACGGCTAGTAACAATCAAGTAAAGCTCGCCACCAACACTAGTCTTGCTCGCTACCTGCCGAATAGACTCCAATGGCTAGTGCATTAAATGCCTGTTAGGCTCAATGATTGACTATTATGAATTGTCAGTGAGGGGTAGCGCTCGCTACCACCAAAGTTTTCTCGCTCGCTATACAATTTCTGGTACAAAGAGCAATGGCTATAATTTAGATTGTGGGAGTAAATATCTCCATTTACAGCCATGAAGAGATTGAACAACAACTGCAATCAAAAGGCTTTCATTGTAACTCAACCACCTTCATAAATTTCTCAACAAGCTCTTGTACTTTCTTCTAGTTAGTTGAGTGAGCTTGAATTCAACATCTTTGTTCATTGATCATGAAGTTGTAAGGTTAAGTGAGTCTAAAAAACTAAGTTCGGTGTAAGCTTCGAAAACACCATTGTATTTCCTTTGATTTAATAGAACCTAATTCTTGAAAGAATTGAAGAAATTGACGTAGGATTGGTTAAAATCCGAACCACTATAAACTCTGTGTTCTTCAATCTTTCTTAACCCACCAAATTCAGCTAAAACTTTTATAAACCAACTAATTCAACCCCTCTTAGTTGCTAAACGGCCAACAATAGGCTTGTTTAGAACGAATATACACATCAATTCTGTACATTAAATTTTCTCTTTTGTTCTTATATAGTTCTCTAAATTATACTCTCGGTGAATAAAGCTTTCTTTTTACTACACAATATACTTTCTTGTTTTTATCTCTTGATTTCGTTATTCCTTTATAAAACCAACAGTAGTATCAGAGCTTTCTTCTTAAGGGACCTAGGAAATGGAGTGCGAAACTAATTTTTCTTCTATTGCTTTCCAACCTTTGATGGACAAAATTACTGTTAGAATTCTCTAATTATGTATGTGATTATGTAAATCACTAGCTTAAAATTATAGGGATAGCAATTAATTAGGATTCACTTCTTTGTTTTAAGTCCTAAGACTAATTTAATTTCCAAATCTATTAGAACTAGTATATTTATATTCCTAATTAATTATATTATATTGTAATTAGGATGAGTAATTTGTTCTCTTAGCGTTAAATTTATGAAGGTAGAACACAAACTAAAGAAACCTTCGTAGAGAGACCAAAAATTGAAGTACAAAACTCAATAGAAAACAGAAACTGAAAGAGGGAAATAGGAACTGAAATAGGAATACATTGTGACTCACTTATTTCTAACATACATCAACACCCTATTTATATACATTGTAAGTTCACCTACTCCTAAACTAGTGCCTTAATTTAGGGAGGCTGTCACCGAACCACTACAATCCCACCAAACACACTTAACACATATCTAATTACTAACACCAAACCCACTAACTACTAGTGAGTTACAGCTCTCACACTAACACTTAGGATTCCTATTTAGCCTAACTATTCTACTCTATAAATAGATATCAAACTCAACATTGTAAGGGAATTTTTTTTTAATAATAATTTCAAAATTTCTTAAGTTTTTTATAGAGTTATCAAACTCAACATTGTAAGGGAATTATTTTTTTTAATAATAATTTCAAAATTTCTTAAGTTTTATGGTTGAATCTTAATTTCCTGAGGTCTTGGATTAGATCTTGTTTAGTTTTTAAGTATTTGATCATGTATCGATCCTTTTCAGAGTTACATGTTATGCTAGAATGGTGTAGGAAGTAGTACATTTATATTCCTATTTATTATTAAGTTAGATTGTAATTGAAACCATTAGATGGCCAATATTCTCACAAAGTCAGTTAGGGGGTCCTCGGATTGCATAATTTTGTAACAAGCTTGTACACTATAACTTGAGGAAGAGTGTTATGATATCCATGTAATTATGCATGTGATTAACTCGGGTAGATTAATTATAGAGGTGTTGTAATTAGTTAAAATTTACTTGCCATCTTTGTATTATTTGTTATGTTATATAAACCTTATTGGCTTGAGGGAATAATCAAGTAATTCAAGCTTCAACTTCTTCTCTTCTAATTTCTCAATTACCAACTTTAGGCAATAAGAAAGGAGACACATTTAGAGGCTTTAGACCTTTGTGATGTTGTTGAAGAGGATTATTGATAGGAAAACACCTAGACCCTTCCTAGTTTATTCTAGAAGAGACACATAAGATAAAAGAGGAATATTGGGGAGCAAGAAAAGGTGAATCCAACTCAGCAAATATATATTATAAGCAGTAGTTGTAGGGGCATGATTTTTATGTTAATTTGTTTTAGGGCAGAATTCTCTGCACGGGCATAGCCTAGGGGCTGGTTTAGATCAGTCAATATCCTTTGTCTTCATCTTCTTTCTATTGTAATTCATTTTGTGAAACAGCCATTAATGGAACAGTAACTTTGTCTTATCTTCTACATTCCGTTACTCTGTTTTCTCTTTAATTTCTTGCTATTGGCATTCTAATCTCTATCAATTATGAAGTTCCTCCATTACCAAACAATCCCACTATGGCTGAAATGAAGAGGAAGACCAAGGAATCAAAGGTAAAAGCTTGCTTTTTTGTTACTACTTCAACAACCATATTCACAAGAGTTATGACTCTCAAATCAATAAAAGAAATTTGGGAGATTAAAGAGTGTGGAGTATGCAGGTTCTCAATCTTACAAGAGAATTTGAGTTACCAAAGATGAAAGAATCCAAGACAATCAAAGAGTACTCAGATAGACTACTTTGTATTATCAATAAAATAAGTCTACTTGGTGCTAAATTTTAGGGTTGTGCACGGTTCCTAAGGGGAACCAACCCATAACCGATAACCGTATCGGAACCGGTACTGTAACTGAAAAAGAACCGGCTATTTAGAAACCATACCAAAATCAGAATCGAAAAATTTTACAATGCGATTTCAGTTCCGGTTCCGATTCCAGTTCCTTGTCAAGACCCGTACCAGAACCATACTTAACTGGAACCAAAGATTCATTTTAGTATCGTTAAACCTTATATTTTCGTTATGGACAATTCTTTTAATTGTAAGTGATAAGTTCAATGTTTCTATTATATCTTGCTAATACCCAGCAATATATCATTTTTTATTTATTTATAAAACATTCTAAATTTTTTTACGATGTGTTTAAAAATTAGCTTATAATCTTCAATTTTTTAATCATTTTTATTACTATTTTAAATAGCAGTAATTAATAATTATAACAATAATAACATTAATAAAAATGAAAATGCTCCTTAGTGTCGATCATACTACATAAAAAAAAAAATATTTTATAATCATTAATTTTATAATCATTTTTATTAATATTTTAAATAGCAGTAATTAATAATTATAACAATAATAATATTAATACAAATGAAAATGTTCCTTAGTGTAGATCAGATTACAAAAAATATATACATGTAGTGTGTTATAGATTATAAAATAATATTGAACATGTACAAAATGGTATTAAATTTTTTTTATTTTATTAATACTTTAAGTAGAAGTAATTAAACAACAACAATAATAAGGGACATTATCTTTCAGGTGTTCAATGTTTGAGTAAATATACCCTTAGGTTCGTCTCTTTTTAGAAATATACTTTCAAATTCTTCAGTTTTAAAGATATTATACAATCAAGTCTTTCCTCTAAAAAAAACCGTTATCTCTAAACCGTAACAACCAAATAGAAATTTGCCTCATTTTCTACCTTCGGCAGCAGCGATCAAAATGCAATTTTCCACCCCAAGAACTCCAAATACGATTCTGGCAAAGAACAAAGTAAATATACAAATTTGAATCGGAATTCGTTCTTCATTTGGTCAACTGAGCACAGAGGACCTCTAAAAATGGACAGAAACAAAATCTCTCCCCCTCAGTTTCTCTGTCATCGTTGAAATACAAAGACCATCATCGCTGGTAAAAGACTGCTTAGACAGAGGATCTGAGTCAATGGGTGTGATCCTCAGGCGAATGCGATTCTGATGTACCAACCTTGTGGCCGATCAGTGATCATACAGGAAGAATGCGGCGGGTCATCAGATCAGTGGGTTTCGATAGTTTCTCTCCATTTTTAGAGGTCCTCCAATGCTCGGATGACCAAACAAATAATAGATTCTGATTTCTCACGTTAAGAGCTTCAAAATGGTATATATACTTGCTTAGTTCTTTGCCGGAAACAGATTTGGAGTTCTTGGCGTGGAAAATTACATTTTGATCCCTATTGCTAAAGGTAGAAGATGAGACAAATTCATGTTTGGTCCTTATCTTTTAGAGATAACGCCTTTTTTAAATGAAGAGACCTGAATATCTTCAAAACTGAAGGAATAAAGAGTATATTTCTAAAAACAAAAGAACTTAAGAGTATAATTATTCAAACATTGAGGACCTAAAAGATGATGATAACGACAATGATGTTAATAATAATAATAATTATTATTTACGAAAATAATTATTTAGTGCTAAAAGAAATAATTAATATTTTAACTTAAATGTCATCATTTTAATGTAAAAAGCTGGACATTTGCATCTGTCTTAAATTTTTACATATTTAATAATGTATGGACGAACCGGAACCTCTATCAAATGAACTGTACTAGGCCCAAAACTGAAAAATTCACTAGGCAGTACCGGTTCACTGGAATTGCACACCCCTACTAAATTTGTTGATTCAAGAATTGAACAAAAATATATCGTTACAATTCTTGAAAAATATGAAGCTTCCCTCACGTTAGAGAACATATACAATCTACCTAAGATCACCTTGGCCGAGCTATTAAACGCTTTGCAGGCTTAGTAACAAAGAAGAAGAACAAGGCAAGAGCAAATCACTGGAGGAGGAGCCTTTCAAGCCAAATTGCAACTGCATTCTAGAGGCAAAAGCAACAAAAAGGACATAGCAGACAAAGAAGATGTTGACTACTCTCAATGTCCACATTGCAAAAAGACAAACCATCCGCAAAAATAGATGTTGGTTCAGACTTTATGTAGGATGCAGAAAATGCAGCCAACTTGGCCACATGTAAAAGGTTTGCAAAAATAAAAACAACAAGAAGAGGTTAAGGCACAAATGGCTGAACAAAAGGAAGAAGAAGAGCTATTCTTTGTGGCTTCGTCCATTGTACCAATGACATGAAATGATAAAGGATTTTTCAAAAGATCTTGAAAAGTTAAGCACTGATAAAGTAAAAATTGGAAATAGTGAATACATTTCAGTTGAAGGAGAACAGCCACAGTTGAAACTAAAGCTAATAATACAGGTACAAAGTTAATTCATGATATTTTATATGTGCCTAAACAAAACTTTGTTGAGTGTTGGTCAGCTTTTAGAGAAAGGGTTTTCAGCATTTTTCAAGAACAAAGGGTGTTTGATTAAAAATTCAGATGGTGAAGAAATTTTATTGGTAAAAATGGAAAGAAAAAGCTTCTTTGTTGATTTGAAAGAGCAAGTCATGTTTTCAAGCACCAAACAAAATTCTGAAAATCAAAACTAAGAATCCAAATATTGAAGGTAATACCAATCAAGGACATCACAATTCAGATGAACAAAGTGTTGTCAATGATTGAGAAAAAGAAATTGCATAATATCAATCAAGGATACGACTAATCAAATGGGGGGTGTTGTCCATGATTGAGAAAGATGCAATTTTAGAGTTAAAAAAATGAAGTCATGTTTTTTCAAACAATAAAAATTTGCAGCTTTAAAGCAAGGAGGGTTAGCTTAATGTGTATTATTTGAAACTGCAACCATTTAGTCAAACTAGTAGTTCATATTTTGTTGGGAATAAGATAGCTGATTTTGTTTTATCAGATTTTATGTTTCATAATTATTTGCTAGGATCTTTTCTATTTTTATTGATTAGTATCTTGGGATTTTTTCTTTTTTTTTTTTTTGTTAATTTTAAGTACTATAAATATAGGCTTGTTTAGAGTGAATATACACATCAATATTCTGTATTATATTTTCTCTTTCGTTCTTATGTAGTTCTCTAAATTATGCACTCAATAAATAAAACTTTCATTTTACTATGCAATATATTTTCTTCTTTTAATCACATAATTCAGTCATTCCTTTGAAAAACAAACAATTGTGGAGTAAGAATATTATTCAAAGGAACAACCAGATGTACCTTTACGTGATGTGGCATAATCTTGATATCGAACGGTACATGGAGCCATGCTTCAGGCGGATAGTGCAAGAAGTTCTCAGGTTTGCTGGTATAGACGTCAGCATATTGATGGATGTGATAGGAGAAAGCAGATTCTTGACCTGTATCAGTAAGAAAAGTAGCTCCAAAAGACTTATTAAACATTTTCTTCATTACCTCCCGAGCATTCTGCCTCTCCTCATTTAGCTCCTCTAGAAGCAATTGGTATGATTCACTTCTCTTACCGTTAGCTACAGTTGAATGCAATTTCCCAAGGAGTTCCTGAATGATATGAAATTTTGCCTGCAACAGAGACGTGCATCAAAGAAAGGATTACAACTAGTCAAGACAAAGAATTTCTGGCCCATAATTTTCATAAGATATTTAATTCAATGACAAATGCCATATAAAAAATTGCAATGGCTTTTTGAGGATAAGTTTGCTTGCAACCATCCACCCAACTATAGAAACACA
The DNA here is from genome assembly GCA_949640765.1 of Croton laevigatus. Classification (NCBI taxonomy): domain Eukaryota; kingdom Viridiplantae; phylum Streptophyta; class Magnoliopsida; order Malpighiales; family Euphorbiaceae; genus Croton; species Croton laevigatus. The sequence goes on from CATIWJ010310784.1 coordinate 18,350, forward strand.
ATACAGAGATATATGTTGAAACTGAAACTACAGAATAGAACCTTCTAGTTACAAGATATTTTTGTATTTGATAATTGCGTGGACACAATAGTCAAGTAAATTTACATTGCACTTCATGCAACAAAGTTTTGAATGAAACTATTTAAAGTGGGATTCAAGCACACTCATCAACTACAGTCAGCGTACCAAGAGTAAAAGAAATACCTGCTCAAAACGGTAAGAGTCATCATTCTGTATGCGTATTTCATTCTGCATTTAGAAAAAGCCCCCAGAATAAACCAATGTTTTATCATTTAACAAAAGTGAAACTGCCTAAGAATAGAAAGTGTAAACTAATGGAAAAAACATAAAAGAAATTAGCGTTCATATCTGTACACAACCATATTCTTGCAAACACATTCTACCAAATAACTAATTCTTATTGTTTCCCCATGCTATTTTAGATCAGCATATTCATTATCTTCAAGGCCTTTTTCCCTCGAATGCTCTGAATTGGAAAACCGGGATATCGTTACACATTTAACCTTTTATGTTGTCAAGTTATCCAGAAGCTTGGATCATGCTAATCCATCTAGGTCTAGATAAAGAGATTTGCCGGGGAAGCGCAACTCCCATCTCTCTTTTTTCCTATAAAAAGATCTACAGTAACTATTTCTATTTTCATTTGCAATATAACTTTAGTTCTTGACTTCTTATCTTAGTGGCTACTTAGTTGTGATTTTATTTTATTTTCTTTTATTTTTTTATGCTTGCTGTGAATATGTCATAACTGATGGAGTTCAGGCTTTTGTGATTACTGATGACATGAGATTTATGTGCCAATTGGAGTTTGGATTCAAGGTGCTAATCTTTTTGTTCTAGATTATTGTGAAAGGATGGAGCAATGATTTCCTATGGGTAATGGAAGCTCTAGGATTAGGATTACACTTAATCTATGATGTTGATATAATTTTAATGTTATTTTTATTTTCATTTCTTCTTGAGTTATTCATTTTTTAAATAAAAATTTATATTCAAGTTATCTGATATTTGTATTTATGGTGAAATTTTCCTGGAAGTATATGTTTATTTTGGTTTCTTCTTGAGTAATGCATTTAAAAAAAATATATATATATATATATATTTAAGTATTGATATTATATTTGTATTTATATTGAAATTCTTCTTGATCTGTTTATCGTTTTCCTTTTTTAGCTTCAGCGAGCCGAGCTCGAGCTTGTTATCGAGCTAATCATTCAGCCAAGCACACGAGCCTATTTTAAGCTCTTATAGAGTTGAGCTTCAAATCTAAAGCTCAATCCATCTAGGTCTACATAAAAAGATTTGCAAGGAAAGGGCAACTCCCATCTCTTTCTTTCTCCTATTGCATATAAAAAGATTTACAATAACTATTTCTATTTTCATTTCCAACATAACTTCAGCCCTTTAACTTCTTACCTTAGTGGCTAGTTGTGATGTTTTTTCTCCTCTTTTTTTTCGCTTCTTGTGATTATGTCATAACTAACGGAGTTCAGGCTTTTGTGATTACTGGTGACATGAGATTTATGTGGCAATTGGAGCTTGGATTCAAGTGGATAATCTCTTTATTCTAGATTGTATATTGTGAAAGGATGGAGCAATGATTTCCTATGGATGATGGAAGCTCTAGGATTAGGATTACACTTAATCTATGATGTTGATATAGTTTGAATGTTATTTTTATTTTCATTTCTTCTTGATTAATTCATATTTTTAATAAAAAATTATATGTAAGTTATTTGATATTTGTATTTATAGTGAAATCCTCCTGGAAGTATATTTTTATTTTCCTAATTCTTCTTGGGTAATGCAATTTTTAACAAAATCTTATATTTAAGTTGATATCTTTTTCCTTTTTTAGCTCCAGCGAGCCAAGCTCGAGCTTGTATCGAGCTAATCATTGATCCAAGCACACGAGCCTATTTTAAGCTCTTATCGAGTTGAGCTTACGAGCCAAGCTCGAGCTTTCATATTTCTTATCAAGCCGAGCTCAAGTTCAAATCTAAAGCTCGAACCGAGCTTGAGCCTAGACATAACCTTGTTGAGCTAAGCTTGAACCAAACAATGTTTAGCTCGTCTACAGCCCTTGATGTATGTAATGTGTATAGATAATTTAATGGTTATACAAAATATCAACCATTTATTAGACTAATAATTGAATTTTATTATTACACAAATATAGAAAAGACTTGGATTGATATTTTACTTTTTATTTTGTATGCCCTTTCCTCCTTATGGTTCCTTTTGTTTTTTGTTTTTAAACTCTCTCTCTCTCTCTCTCTCTCTTAGAATTTTTCTCCAATGTTTAGATTCTAAGAATTTCACTTTTCCTTCTGGTTTTATCATTACCATCATCTTTTTTAGGCCAAATATTCCCTCTAACCGAAAAAAGGTAGCAAGACAGATATGAGCACTCTCTCAACAGCAGTGTTCAATTTCAACCACAGAGACAGTGCATTATGACAAACTACCATGTCCAAGAACAAAGTTCACAGCAACCATGCCACTGTACATAGGATGGAAGCAAGGTGTATTATAAGGAATTTCCTGCTCTGTCATGTTTAGAGGGGTATGGATAGTTAAAAACATGTTTGAGACCAATGCCTGTAGCAAGGCACCAACACATGCCTAAAATATTGCTTTGATTCTACCTTTTTTTGTTCCCTCCTAGGAGCAACTTAATATTTCTATAGAAGGTCGGCTTTAACTAAAATTTCAAATTTGCTAACTCAGGCAGACATAAGTTAGAATAAATGTGCCATTACGTACTTCAAGTTCATGGATTATAGCAGCAGTGTGCCAACCAGCCTTTGAAGGCCCCCTCAAATCACTAAACAAGTGATCGCCAAAGTATATCACCTGAAATACAAAAAAAAAAAAAGAAGAGACATGAATTCATCAAAACAAAATAAATAAGTTGGGGAATGAAAGAGGTGGACAGTTACCATTTAGTCCTAAAACATATATAAATTACCATTTAGTCGTAATTGGTTATTAATTTTGTAAGCATTCCTTATTTTGATGGTGATTTTTATGTGCAAGAATTTAGCTAGTTGTCATTTGATTTAGAAATATATTTTAATTATTATGAGATACATGGAAAGCAAACAATTAGATTTGCTACTTTAAAATTAAGGGACAAAACAATTGATTGGTGAGGCAATTTCAATGAAGACATGGTAGAATTCATTCATGGAAAATGATGAAAACTTATATGAGTAGAAGAATTTTATCCTATGGAGAAAATATTAATATTATATTATTTAGGCAAGACATTGGATAAATATTAGAAAATTTATTGAAAATTGCAGTAATTTTTGAATTTTCCCACTTTAGTTGCGCCTACACTCTTTGCCCAGCCTATGAAATCACAATTTGGAGCAAATGGAAAGACAAGAATTTAATCTTATCAAATTCACGTGTTTTTTATTAAGGGAAAAATGGTTCACATAAATATAACTAACTTAAAGGGTCGTTATCCCATCAAATGTTGGACAATCTAATTTAGCATATCGTAGCACCATTCCTGCTGTTGCTTGGCGGTCCTCTATCCTTACATCCAAAGCTGAATTTTTGCTCTGTACTCCACTATTTGTTTCCTTGTGTTCTCCACTCACAACATTAAGCATTTATTGCAGTCATTTTGACAATTGTTGTGATTGTTTCTTAGTTTGCACCATTCTTGCATCCATTCATGCTTCTAATGAGTGCAATAAAATCCTTAACATCTTCCTTTTTGTTTGTCTCACCCATGACATTTAGCTATGGTACTGAATTGTTATTGTTAAAAGATCATAGGGATTAGATTGTATATACTTAGAAACAAAATATCTTCTTTAATTGACTTTCCTAAACTAGAGAGCCTAGAGATGTATATATATATATATGTACTGTTGTTCCTTTGTAAATACCTAAGAAATAAAATCAGTTTCTTCTCAATTTCATGGTATCAGAGCCTCTGGAATTGATATCCAAGCTTATGAAATTTTTTCGGTCCTGTGCTACCCAAGTGAGCAGCGTCTTGCTAACCTTGGGTCACTCTTGTTGAGTGACGTTTGTACAACACCACCCCCACCATTTGCTTCGCCTCCCTCCGACCGGCCGTTCCCCAGCATCTCGTCAGCGAGTTACGGTCACGCGTAGCAAGCAGAATTTCACCGATCCGTCACGGGTCGGTGCGCGAGGCTTCCTAGCTTTTCGTACGGTGCACGTGAGGCTTCCTAGGTTTTTGTATGGCCTTTCTGGCATTTGTGTTACAGAAGTTTCTGAGTTCTTTTGCTCCTTCATCTTCCTCTAATAGCGACAAAACAGAAAAATACCACTATCATCCCTATGCTGTCCAAAATTACAAAACAGAAATTAAACGGGGAGAACTATCTTGATTGGTCTAAGACCATCCGACCGTATTTACGCAGTATTTCGCAAGATAATCATCTGATTAAGGATCCTCCTACTGATACAACTAGAGCAGATTGGTTATAGGTTGATGCTCAACTATTTTTGCAGATTCGGAATTCCATTGAGAGCGAGTATGTTGGGCATATTTGTGAAAGAGGCGATAGATTATCTGGCATTCTTGTTTCTTGGTAAGGGGAATATCTCTCGTATTTTTTATGTTTGCAAAGCATTTTATCGAGCTGAACAGCAGGAACAGTCTCTTCAAACTTATTTCATGAATTTCAAACAAACTTATGAGGAGCTAAATTCATTACTACCTTTAACACTGACATCAAAACTCAGCAGACTCAACGAGAACATATGGCTATTATGAGTTTCTTGGCGTGTCTAAATTCTCAATTTGATGGTGCTAAATCACAAGTCTTATCCTCTTCTAAGATTCCCTCCTTAAAGGAGGTCTTTACTCGTCTACTTGGCACTAAAACTAGTTCTCATTCTTCGACTGTCCAACCAAGTGCGCTAGTTAGTCAGAATGGAGGAGCAACCAGTCGATCTCAAAATGGTGGCAAGGAAGGGAAAAATCGAGGTACTGGTAGTCAAGATACAAGGGGAGTAGTGTGCTACTATTGTCATGAACCACGACATACAAAGCAGACTTGTCCCAAGCAATTGAATAAAAATCAGAAATCTCAGTCAGCTCATATAGCTACAGTCAACGAACCTCCTCAGTCAAACCTTGATCAGTCGGTGACTATTTCTAGGGATGAGAATGCAAAGTTTGTTCGCTATCAAGTGGCACAAAAGAATCCTCAACCCATCACTGCTCCTGCAGAGTCAAGTAACACGACTTCTTTTTTCTTCATCCCAATGGGTCATTGATTCCGGTGCGACAAACCATATGATAGGTAATCCTAACCTATTTTCCAATTTTCAATCAAACACTTTTCATTCATCAATCACTTTAGCAGATGGTTCCACATCTTCTGTTCTTGGTTCTAGAACTGTCAAACCCACACCATTGCTTCATTTATCTTCTGTATTAAGTTTACCAAAATTTTCCTTTAATTTAGTATGCGTCAGCAAGATTACTTGAGCCTTTAATTGTTCTATCTCATTCTTTCCTAATCATTGTCTATTTCAGAATCTTATGACGAAGAGGATTATTGGTAAAGGACAAAAATCTAGAGGGTTATATATCTTGGACACTCAGGTACCTCGGCCTATCGCTTGTTCAACTACTTTGTCTCCTTTTGAAGCTCATTGTCGATTGGGGCATCCCTCATTATCGTTATTGAAGAAGTTGTGTCCTCAATTTAGTAGTTTACCTTCTTTAGATTGTGTGTCGTGTCAATTTGCGGAACATCATCATTTAGCTTCTGTCCCAAAAGTCAATAAAAGAGCTAGTCATGCTTTTGCAATAGTGCATTCTGATGTTTGGGGTCCATGTCTTGTTACTTCCCAAACTAGGTCTCATTATTTTGTTACCTTTGTGGATGATTTTTCTAGAGTGACTTGGCTTTATTTAATGAAATCTCGTTCGGAGTTATTTTCACATTTCAAGTCTTTTTGTACTAAAATAAAAACTCAATTTGATAAGAATATCCAAATATGGCAGAGTGATAATGCTAAAGAATACTTTTCTGATCCATTTCACCAATACATGAGTCAGAATGGAATGATACACCAATCATCTTGTGTTGACACTCCATCTCAAAATGGGGTGGCAGAAAGGAAAAACAAACATCTCCTTGAAACAGCTCGTGCTCTTTTGTTCTAAACACATGTTCCTAAATGGTTCTGGGATGATGCTGTCCCCACAGCATGCTTTCTAATTAATAGAATGCCCTCTACAATTTTGCATGACCAAATTCCTTATAAGATCTTATTGCCTAATCAGTCTGTCTTTCCTGTTGAACCTCATATTTTTTGTTGTTCGAGTTTTGTCTGAGATGTTCGTCCTCAGGTTTCCAAATTGAATCCAAAGTCATTAAAATGCATCTTCCTAGGATATTCACGACTTCAAAAAAGGTATCGTTGTTTTTCTGCTCTCATAAACAGGTATCTTGTATCTAAGGATGTCACATTCCATGAACAGCTTCCTTTCTTTACTACTCCATCAACACCTGTATGTTCTACAGATGATGATGATCTCCTACATCTTCCAAGTACTGAGGTTCATGTTTCTCCATTGCCTTCTCGTCCTAAGCCACCTATCACTCAAGTGTATATTAGAAGGCCTAATCCTCCTGAGCCAAGTCCTGCACCAGTCTCCTCTTCGGCAGATGATACTACACCTAGTGACCTTGATCTTCCTATTGCCCTTCGGAAAGGTAAATGTCAGTGCACTTATCCTATTTCTTCTTATGTGACCTATGACTATTTGTTTCCTACTCTTGTTAATTTGTCGCCTCTATTGATTCTGTAGCGATTCCCAAGTCTGTTCACCAAGCTTTATCTCATCCTGGCTGGCACAATGCTATGATTGAGGAAATGAATGCCCTGACTGAGAATGGTACTTGGGATTTGGTTACTTTACCCCCTGGAAAAAAGGCAATTGGGTGTAAGTGGGTTTTTGCGGTCAAGTTTAATTCTGATGGCTCTGTTGCTTGACTAAAAGCTCGCCTGGTGGCAAAAGGCTATGCACAAACCTATGGTGTAGATTATTCTGATGTAGATTGGGCAAGCTCTAAGATTGGCCAGAAGTCTACTACTGGTTACTGCGTTTTTGTTGGTGGCAACCTGGTTTCATGGAAAAGTAAGAAGCAAAGTGTAGTGTCACGATCTAGTATAGAATCTGAGTATAGAGCAATGGGACAAGTGTCATGTGAGATGATATGGGTTTCTCAATTGTTACTTGAAATTGGCTTTACAGTCTACTCCAGCAAAATTGTGGTGTGATAATCAGGCTGCCATTCACATTGCTTCAAATCCAGTCTTCCGTGAGTGAACCAAGCATATTGAGATAGATTGCCATTTTGTTCGAGAGAAGATTCAACAGAAGGTGATCTCTGCTACGTATGTCAAATCGGAAGAACAATTATGGGATATCTTCACAAAAGCACTCAATGAAGCTCAGGTTTCTTATATCTGTAACAAGCTGGGCATGATCAATATCTATGCTCCATTTTGAGGGGGAGTGTTAAAAGATCATAGGGATTAGAATGTATATACTTAGAAACAAAATATCTTCTTTAATTGACTTTCCTAAACTAGAGAACTTGAAGATGTATATATATGTACTACTGTTCCTTTGTAAATACATAAGAAATAAAATTTGTTTCTTCTCAATTTCAGTTATAAACCTTAGTGATAACCTTAGTGAAGGATCACGTCACAAAGTCTATTTATGACAAAATAGTGAAACGAGTCTCAACCTCTTAAATTTAATTATAATCTTGCTTAAGTTTTATTGAAAAAAAATATGCCTCGTATATAGATGAGGAAGTTATTCCTACTCTAAGAAGGATTACTACTAATAAGGAATTCAGCTAATAAGGAAACCAAACCAAGCAAAATAAGAATAAATTCAAAAATACTGAATAGGAAAATGCTACTAAATTGGAAATAGAACTTTACAGTAAAAAAAAGAAAAAAGGTTCTTGAAACATGGATGTATTGGCATTAGTGTGCATTTTTCTATTAATATCAATGGAGGCAAAGAACATATGTCAGACCTGAACTATTTTGGGATGAAAGATTCAATGTTATTTGCTGTAAATTTATTGTTCTAGGGATAATATAGTAGGAACTTTGCCGTGTTAGTTATATGTCCTACAATTAATCTAATAGTTGTACGTGGACATGATATATTCATGTATTTTAAAAATGTGAAGGCATTTATTTATCTTAAGTATTTAATTAATTGAATCTTGAGTAAAGATAAAATTCATGAGACTGTAATGCAAAGAAAATTATAAGTGGTTATGATCATGAGATATTTCTATTGCATAAAAGTAATGACTCCTACTATCCTTGGTTAATGTTCTTTTCATCATTGGATGATGATTAAAACTGTAAAGACCAGTACATATTATGTTCTTTCCTTTGTGAAAGGAAGCAATTGTTCTCATAGGTCAAAATATGTGAAATAACTGGAACTAATATGTAGATGCTTATTTTATAACAATAAGTACACTGAATTGACTCACCTGAGAATTCCATATGGAGAACTAACTGTTTATGAAATACTCAAATGATGGTTGTGTAAGTGATCCTCTAAATTTGAGGGACTTTAATATTTAGATTCATCTTACACATTACTCAATTCATGAGTAATACTGACGATGAATTGGATATAATAAGAGTTGTGTGAAGATGTTTATGTAGTTGAGATAGGATTCATTATGCTAGATTAATTAGGGAATGTTCCATTAACATTGGTTATGAAATCCAAAGAAAGGTGGAAAGAAATTAGCAAATTGGATTCAGAATGTCGTTCAATCGATAAATTGTTTTATATGACTTAACATAACGGTGGTCCATGCTTTAATTGCTAAATTGGAACACTAGTGATGAAAGCATATTAACTACAATGAGAAATTGTGCACTGACACGTAAGTCAAACCACTATTGACATTTCAAATATTTGGGTTGTCTTGATATGTTGCTAAACAATGTTTTTTACCTTCAAATATTAATAAAATAATTATATTTGTTACAAACATATTTAAAACCTAATGGGTCACACATAAGATAAACATGAGAAGTCAAATCAAGTATTACTTGATTGTAAATAAGCTTTATGAGATTGAGGGTAAAATTTGTAATTTACAAGGATTACCATTTAACCTTTATTAGTAAGGACTTAATTGAAAATGTCTAAGACTTGTAGGGTTTAATGTGTCACAATTATAATTTATTTATTTAATTAATTAGTCAAATAAATAATTATAATGACTATATTAGTTTTAATATAAAAGGCTCTTCAAGTGAGAGCCTGACAAGAGAGATTTATGCATAAAAGTTGAAAGCTAGCACTTAACCATTTTCTACTTCTCAATTCTCTAAAAATGTTTGAGTTTATCGAGTGTTAGTCTATGTGGATATCATTAGAGACCGGACATTTGGACGGTTTGTGGTTTGCAACAACCCAACCGAGACCAATGCAAACTCAAATCATATTTTTCCTAGCATCAATATAGTAACATTAATTCTGATAAAAAATATGGTAATAGTAAAAAAAAATATCCCTTTAATTCTAGAAAATTTAGCACAAAAAGAAAGATTTGTTTTTGCAAATATTTTGCTAAATTTATAAGTTTAATGGTATGAATGTCATTTTCACAAAACAAATAGCGTTAAATTTACCTCTCGTGAAAATAATACTGACAATAAAATATATTTTTGAATTCAAAGTTGTGAATTGTTTTAAATTTTGGACAAAAATAAGGGTTCAATATCAAATATTTTATGGGTTCGTCAATAAAAACCCTCCTATATTTTGAATATAATAAATAAAAAGAGGGGTTAGTAGGTCCGCCATGGACCGAAACGAATGTTTTCATGGTTTAGCTACAAAGGATTAAACAAGTATTTCTTTTTTTTTCCTTCCCCTATTAATTGCTTTATTGTTTAGACAAGATCCATGTTGGTTGAGAAAATTTTTGTATTTTCAGTTTTCCATTGCGCATTCGATTTGATCGAAACCCAACATGTCTTCCCAAACAGAGGGAGAGAGCCAATACACAAATGCACGTCTTTCTTATTTGCAATTGCACTTATTCTGAAATAAAGAAACTTTAAACAAAAGCTACAATACCTCTGGACCATTCCACTTTGTAATTTGAAGAAAGGATTTGAGACATCCATGGTAGTAAACTTTTTCTGGCAGAAATTTATCCACCTTTGTGAAGGCTAGGGTGTCATTTTCTATGTCGTAACAGCTGCAAGAAAGTTCAAAAGAGTGGAAAAAAACAAATTAAATGTTAGTATAACATATAATTTTATATCGAAGCAACAGAAAACAATAATTACAAAAATGAAGTGGGGAAAAGATGTAGAATTAAGGTGTGCTCAATATTCTTCATATTTATTTTTAAGAAATATATGAATAAATACAATCTGAGGTGATACAAAGGAAAATCAGTTTGCAACATAAAAATTTATTTACCAGTTTCATTGTTTATTTGAATTGTACTTATTCTGAAAACATTGAATGCAGCTAAGACAAAGAGGCAATAGATTACCTATTGAAGCAACAAGAACAGGTCACAATAATGTTTAGGTACAAAACAATAGATATGACTATGTATAAACTATGACATGCCGGTATTGTACATTTTATTCAATAAGATATGTGCACGCTCATAAAAATGTAGAAATCAATTGAATCACAATGTTACGGAAGTCAATGAAATAATATGTATAGCATTATTCTAGAAATAGAATCAATAGTTTCCTATATAGTTTATAATTGCACGCCTCCTTGGGTGTGTTAGTGTACTATATTGTAATCATAACATTTAGTTTGGAGCAGATTTTAAGGGATTACTTTAATTATAGCATTTGCTTAGCTTATTTTAGGGCTGATTACAGGGAGCACTTTAGGGCTGATTTTAGGGAATACTTTTATTAGAAAATTCTGTATTTGTATAGTTTCAACGCTATTGAAATAATCAATAGCATTGAGGGAATAATCAAGCATTCTTTTGAAATTAAGCAAACTTGACAGGGTATCAGAGCCTTCTTAGCCTAACCAAAAATTCTTAGCGTCTTTGTCTTGTCTTGAATCTTGGTTTAGTTCATATCTTTGATGAACTCTTGGTCATAAGACAATCTCGGTTTAGGTCATATCTTTGATGAACTCATGGTCATAGGAATTCTGAGTTTCTATTTGAAGGTTCTCGTCATTTGGGAGAGATTCTGGTGGACACTTTTCTATCCTGCAACTTTCTGGCTTTAGGATTTTCGTCTTGGTGGTTCTGCTGCTGATTTTGCATTTCTGGTTCTACAATTTCTGGTTTCTTGTGCTATTCAAGATGGCTTCTTCAAATGTTGCTGAGAGTTTTCACGTTCGTTTCACCGGGAAAAATTATTCCTTATGGGAATTTCCGTTTCAGCTCTTTGTTACTGGAAAGGAACATTTGGGTCATATAGACAGTAGTGATCCGGCTCCTAAAGATGCTGAGTTGTCTCATTGGCACGTTAAAGATGCAAGAGTAATGACATGGATTCTAGGGTCAGTTGACCCTCTTATTGCTTCTAATTTGAGGCCTTTTAAAACTGCAAAAGCCATGTGGGATTACTTGAAACAGGTCTACAATCAAGACAATGCTGCAAGACGTTTTCAATTGGAGAAAGATATTGCTAATTATTCCAAAGGAAATCTCTCTATTCAGGAATATTATTCTGGTTTTCAGAATTTATGGGCTGAGTTTACTGACATTATTTATGCTAAAGTACCTGCAGAATCTCTCTTCATACTTCAAGATATTCATGAGCAAAGCAAAAGAGATCAATTCTCAATGAAGTTGAGATCTGAATTTGAGACAATTCATTCAAATTTAAGAGCCGTGTTCCCTCACCTTGTCTAGATGTTAGTTTTGGCGAATTACTTCACGAAGAAAGCCGTCTTCTCACTCTAAATGCTTTCCAACAAGAAAATACTGTCACAGTTGCTTTTGCTGCCCAAGGAAGAGGAAAAGGTAGGGATATGAGCGAAATTCAGTGTTATAGCTGCAAAGATGATGGGCATATTGCTGATGGTGGAAAGAAGTTTTGTAATTACTGCAAACTACAGGGACATACCATAAGAAAGTGTCCGACATGACCTCAAAACCGAATAGCCATGCTGCCCCAAATGCAACAAATAATCCCACACATTTTGCTGCTCCAACAGTTTCTACAACTCCCTCTTTCGCTGCTGAACCTGTGGTTCTTACTCCAGAAATTGTGCAACAAATGATTATTCAGCCTTCTCTGCCTTAGGGCTACAAGGTAAAAATACCTCTCAACTTTGGCTTGTTGATTCCGCTGCCTCAAATCATATGACAAATGCATCTAGCATGCTTAACAGCATTCGTAAGTATCATGGTTCAACAGAAATTCAGATTGCAAATGGTAGTACATTACCTATTACTGAGATTGGAGATCTTAGACCATGTTTCAACAATGTATTTGTATCTCCAAAGCTCTCAACTAAGTTGAATTCGGTTGGTCATTTAGTAGATGACAATTATGATGTGCATTTCGGTTGGGCAGTTGTCTTGCGCAAGATTAGGCATCGGGGACAGTAATCACGAAGGGCCTAAAGTTGGAAGACTACTTCCACTACTATTTTCCATTCCTCGTATCTCTTCATTTTGTACCGCTGTTGTCAATAAGAGTGAAGTGTGGCATAAACGTTTAGGTCATCCTAATCCTATTATTGTCTCATTTATCAAAATCTGGTTTCTTGGGCAATAAAGATCTCTTTGCTAACGTTTCTTTTGATTGTTCTACATGTAAACTCGGTAAAAGTAAGACTCTTCCTTTTCCTTCTAATGGTAGTCGTGCTGTCAAATGTTTTGATATAATTCATAGTGACGTCTGGGGGATTACCCCTGTCATTTCTCATGCTCACTACAAGTATTTTGTGACATCTATAGATGATTACAGTAGATATACATGGGTATACTTTCTTCATTCTAAATCCGATGTGTATTCTATTTTGCAGACATTTTTGGCCTATGTTGAGACTCGGATTTCTACTTGTATTAAAGAATTACGATCCGACTCTGGTGGAGAATATGTCTCATGAATTTCAAGATTTTCTACATGAGAAAGGCATTGTATTGCAATGTTCTTGTCCTTATACTGATAGGAAAACTAGTTCAGGCCCAAGACCTCTCTTAGTACATTCTAGAAGGAGACAGGTGGCTAAAAAGAAGTAGAAATGATATCTTGAATTGGGAAGCAAGAAATAGGACACATCAGTAAGTTAGTTATTTTGAGAGTAGTATATATATAAGCAAGATTGTAAAGAGAGGATATCTTGATTTCAATTATCTTTGCATTGCAAAATAGTTTTTGTACGGGCTTTGCCTTGGGAAGGGTAGACTTGTTCTCCCTTTGGAAGGGTAGATTTCACTCTTCCTTTGATTATCAATATAATCTCATCTCTCTTCTTCTTCCACTGTTCATCTAGTTTATTTCTGCTTTTACCCTGCTTTCACGTCTACAAACGTTCACTTCTCTATCGTTGGTCCGACCTGCTGGCGCTCCGATCGACTATGACAAATACTAGAATGGAAAGCAGAATCGAATCCCTAGAGAAAAAGGTTGCTGCCATTGATGAATCCCTCTCCTCTCTCAAACTTGATACCCAAAGACAATACAATGAAACCCAAAAACAACTCTCTGACCTAAACCAAAATTTCAACAAATTAAAACAGTGGTTGGCTAAAGGCAAATAGCCAGCTGAACCTACTACAGGTTCCCATCCCATCTCCCAAACACAAAAAAAACCAAGCATCTCCTACACATAATAATCCGCCCAAATCCCCAACCACTTCACAAACCCATAACCAAACCATACCCACTCATCCAAACAGCTTCTACAAAACCCCCGTTCACCATCAAACAAAATGGGGTTATTGAACGTAAAAACCATCATCTTTTGGATGTGACTCGCACTTTGTTAATTGAATCTTCAGTTCCATCTAAAATTTGGGTTGAAGCCTTTTCTACTGCAACTTATGTAATTTGATAGAACTCCATCTCAAGTATTAAATCTTGACTCCCCATATTTTCATCTTTACCATCAGTATCCTAATTTTCATGATTTGCACACATTTGGTTATGTTTGTTTTGTTCATCTACCTCCTCATGAACATCATAAAATTTCAGCTCAATCTATTAAATGTGCATTTATCAGTTATAATTCTTCTCAAAAGGGTTTCGTTTGCTATGACCCGAGTTTTAACAGATTTCGTGTTTCTCGAAATGTTATTTTTTTGAACATCAATATTTTTTTCCTACTTCTGTTGAGTCTTCTTTTACTTCTCCTATTCTTCCTATTTTTGAGGATTTACCATTTGTTCCTAATCGGTTTAAGCCTAGATTCGTGTTTGAAAGACGTCAACCAAAGGTGCCCCTTCCTGAGACTGCTCCATCACCTATCCCTGATCCTCCAGAATCTACTCTTCGAAGATCTACCAGTGTGTCTCGACCTCCAAAACAGTATGGTTTTTCTGATAATCCTACTAGATATTCTCTGCCATTTTATCTGATATTTCTGTTCCATTATGTTACTCACAAGCTTCCAAGAATGAATGTTGGCAAAAAGCAATGCAAGACGACATCAACCCTTTTAAGACAATCATACATGGGAAATTCTTCCTTGCCCTCCAAATATTAAACCCATTGAATGTAAATGGATCTATTCAATCAAGCTTCGTTCTGATGGAACTTTGGAACAATATAAAGCCCGATTGGTTGCTCTTGGGAACAAGCAGGAGTATGGAGTGGACTATGAGGAGACCTTTGCTCCAATTGCAAAAATGACCACTGTACGTGCTGTTATTGCAATAACTGCTTCTTAGGCTTGGCCTCATCATCAAATGAATGTCAAAAATGCTTTTCTTCATAGTGATCTTAAAGAAGATATTTATATGACACTTCCGTTGAGTTTGTCTTCCACATCTTCATCACGTGTTTAAAAAAAAAAAATCTTTATATGGACTAAAATAAGCTCCACGTGCCTGGTTTGACAAGTTTCGGTTTACTTTTCTTCAGTTCTCATTTGTGCAAAGTAAATATGACTCCTCTTTGTTCCTTCATAAGACATCTGCTGGTTTTGTTCTACTTGTTTATGTAGATGATATTGTTATCATTGGCACTAATACATCAATGATCCTCAATCTCCAACAATATCTTCAATCTTCTTTTCATATGAAGGATCTTGGTCCACTTACGTATTTCTTAGGGCTGTAAGTGCACTATGATTCTTCTATTATATTTTTGCATCAACACAAATATACTACTGATTTGATTACATCAGCAGGTCTTCAAGATTCATCCCTAGTTGATACTCCTTTAGAATTAAATGTTAAGTATCATAGTAAAGACGGAGATCTTCCTGATCCATCTCTTTATCAGCAATTAGCTAGCAATTTGAATTACTTAACTATTACAAGGCTTGATATTTCTTTTCCAGTTCACAAGGCAGTCAATTCATGGCAGCTCCTCGTCACCTACATCAGGTGGCAATTCGTCGAATCATTCGCTATCTCCTTGCTACATCTTATCGGGGTTTATTCTTTCTTGTTGCATCGCTCATAAGCCTTGTTGCTTACAGTGATGCCGATTGGGCTGGTTGACCAGATACTCGACGCTCTATAACCGGTTGGAGTATGTTTCTTGGTAATTCCTTGATATCTTGGAAAAGTAAGAAACAAGATCGTGTTTCAAAATCTTCTATTGAGTCTGAATATCGAACCATGTTTGCTGCTTCCTCAGTGATTGTTTGGCTATGTGGGTTACTTGCTAAAATTGGATTTCCTCAGTCTGATCCTACTCTACATGCTGACAACGCTAGTGCCATACAAATTGCTATCAATCCAGTTTTCCATAACATATTGAGGTAGACTGTCATTCTATCCAAGAGGCCGTAGATGCCAGTGTCATTCTCTTCCATGTCTCCACTTCTCTTCAAACTGCAGATGTGTTACAAAATCGATGACAGTGGCATCAGTTTCTCATTGGGAAATTGATGTTTCTTGATCAACCAGCATCAATTTGAGGGGGGATGTTAGTGTAATATATTGCAATCATAACATTTAATTTAAAGCAGATTTTAAGGGATAACTTTAATTATAGCATTTGCTTTTGCTTATTTTAGGGCTGATTATAGGGAGCACTTTAGATGTGTTCACATGTCTTTAATTATAGCATTTGCACTAGCTTATTTTAGGGCTCATTCAAGAGGCCGTAGATGCTAGTGTCATTTGTCTTTCACTACACTTCAAACTGTTCAAAAAATCGAAGATGCGACAGCGGCGTCAGTTTCTTGTTGGCAAATTGATGCTTCTTGATCGACCAGCATCAATTTGAGGGGAGATGTTAGTGTAATATATTGTAATCATAGCATTTAATTTAGAGCAGATTTTAAGGAATTACTTTAATTATAGCATTTGCTTTTTAGCTTACTTTAGGGCTGATTATAGGAAGCACTTTAGGGCTGATTTTAGGGAGTACTTTAGGGCTGATTTTAGGTAATACTTTTATTAGAAAATTTTGTATTTGCATAGTTTCAATGCTATTTAAACCCCATGTAGCTTGAGGGAATAATCAAGCCATTCTATTGAAATTAAGCAAACTTGACAGGTTGCGGCGATCGGCATAGAGCCTCACAAAACCAAAAAGGAGGGCTCTTTTCGTGAGGCGACCCTTTAGGCAAAAAGGCAAGAGCCTTATGCTTTCTTCCAAACACAAAAAAGGCGCACCTTTTCTCCAAAGGCTCCTACATTATATTTAAGCTGATGTGGCAGCTTTTATTTTAAAAAATTAAATTACATCACATTAAAACACGTATGTCGTGAGAATAGAGAGCATGAAAGGAGTGCAAAAGAACAAGGAGAAAAAACCCTATTTTGCAAGAGGAGAGGTAAGTTTTTGATGTTTTTGTTGAAATCTTTCAATATTTTTCAACTTCTACCCCTTCTTTTCATAGCAAATACCAATTTTTGAGGAGGTTATGCTGCCTTATTTTTTTCAGAAACCCTAATTCAATTTTAAGGGTGATTTATTTTATAAAGAGAATAAAACACTTTCTTAAATTCTGTTTTCTTGTTTTAATATTAGTAATATGAAACTAATACACTAATTTATTGATGTTTATATGGCTGAAATTAGTTTCAACTGAAACTTTATTACTTGACTATTTGGTTTTCAGTCTTAAATTTGATGTTATTGATAATTTAAGATTTATATGTTGATATTTTGATTAATATACGGCTGCCAACGGTGTCAGATCAAATGCGAATAGTAGTGAGAGTTCTAAAAAGATTTGGGTTGGAAATATGTGCGTATGGTTAAGCCACCAAACATGATATATAATTTTATGAGAAAACAACAAAGGGGGTTATACATAGAGCAAAACAACACTTGGTGGATTTTGGAATGCAAAAAAGTATATGAAATGTCCGCCTCATGTTGAGGAAGAAGCGAGAAATCACAAGGCATTGAAATCGAAGGCCAAGAAGAAGAAATTTTTTTTTAAGAAGAGGCACTTAGGGATGAGGAAGATGAAGATATTCTTGACATTGAAGATGATTTGTAGGGATGTGATGGATGATGCTGATAAGGATGATGAAGTGCCCCCCTCAAGATGATTATATTGATTTGAATCAAGATGATTGATTAGTATTTGAATTTAAACTACTTAAGTGCATTTTATATTTAGTATTTGCATTTAGACTAAGTAAACTAGTAATATGGATGGTTATTATTTAGTTTTAGAACAACTAAGTCAATATTCTATTAGTAAGTATTATGTATCATTAATTGTTTGCAACATTATAACAACAGATATTGAAGTTCCTTTCATTTTTATAGCTTTTTCACAATTATGTTTTTTCTTACTTCGCTAACCTTTGCCTTGCACCTAGGCTCCAGGGCCCCTTTGCACCTTAATGCACCCATAGTTGTCAAAGGTGCACCTCAAACACGCCTTAGGTAAAGCGCAGGCCATGGAGCCTTAAAACGAAAAAGGCAGGCAACTTTCTCCAACCGACACCTTAGGCACAAAGGCGAGCAACTTAGAGAGTTTCCCAAGTGCGCCTTATTACAAAAGGTTCCTGCATGCTTAAATTTTTTTGTTTTTCAAATATTAAAATAATATTAAACACTAAAACTCACAAAGCACAAAAACCAACAGAAGCAGCTTTTAACAAAAGAAAAGGAGGAATACATGAACAGCTATTTGATCCCCATCAAAGTCTGCATTGAATCCCTTACAAACTAATGGATGTAAACAAATTGCACAGCCTTCCACTAAAATGGGTAGGAAAGCCTGTATGCCTAATCCTAATTTGTATAAATAGAGGTCAGTGTTTGTTTCTTTTTTTTTTTTTTAACTCTTTCAATGTATCTCATTTTCTACCCTTCCTTTCAAAGTAAATACCAATTTTATAATGGGTTATGCTGCCCAATTTTTTTTTTTTTTTTGTAAGAATACCTAATTAGATTTTAGTAGGTGAATTTTGATTTTATAAAGAGAATAAGATACTTTCTTCAATTCTTCTTTCTTATTTTATATATTGTATTAGCACTATGAAACTATTATACTAATTTCTTGATGCTTATACAACTGAAATTAGTTTCAGCTAAAACTTTTGAGTTTGCAATTGTTTTGTTTTGAAGAGAATAAGATACTTTCTTCAATTTTTCTGTCTTATTTTAAATATTGTATTATTACTATGAAACCATTATACTAATTTCTTGATGCCTATACAGCTGAAACTTTTGAGTTTGCAATTGTTTTCTTTTGGATTTTAAGTTGATGTTCTTTGATTGGAGCTTGGAAAATTTATTAAAATTGTATTTTTGCTTTTGAACCATATGTATTATGACTGATTTAAGCTTCCTAGTTCCTACATTTGAACTTCCAATTTTGAAATTAGTGTTTTTGTTTATATATGGCTTCTATTGGTGCCGGGTCAAATGCGAATAGTACTGAGAATTCTGAAAAAGATCTGGGATAGAAATATGTGCGTATGGCTAGGCCACCAAGGATAGAAAGATGAGATGGCTTTGATTTTGTCAGTTTTATCCCAAAAGGACCTAACTTAGCTATGGGCAAGGACAAGCCAACTGATGCGGATTCCACATACTTTAGTTTCATATCAATTTAGTCCATCATTTAACACTAAGGAGAAATTTTTACACATCTTTACAAATTAGGGTGACATTGTTGAACAGTTACATAATGGTGTAACTATGACAAGATGCAAAGCTCAAAGTGAAAATGTATGAAGGGAAATTACTATTCCGTCCATGCATTTCGAAAGAACTCTTTAATCATTGAGATTTGTATCCGCTAAACTGGTTAGTCCTACCAATTTCCTTTAAAGTTGAAGGACTAAGTAAACAATCTGTTTCTTTAAAAATGTAGCAGAATATTCTAAGAAATGGATAAAAGAACCGCTCAGTCTAACAAATAGAAACCTGAAGGACTAAATAGTGTTTTTTTAAATTCTAGGAGAAAAAGTCATATTATACAAAGTCTAGGAATGAAATAGTAATTTCCTATATATGTGCTTTTGTTTCCTCTATTCATTTCTTTTCACATAGGTTGACAGGAAAAGCATCAAAAAAGTATGGGACCTGAAATCTACCACCAGCACTTCATTCATGAAAGTTACATTTCCTCTAAAACTAACGGAAGTGGAATGGCAAATGCAAAAACAATTCTTGTTTTAATCTTAACAAGAAGAAAGTATTAAAAAAAAAAAAAAAGGTTTATTCGTTGAAATCACTCACCGAAATGGATGCTCAGATGTATAGAAGTCTGGTTTATTGGCTTTAGCAATTACAACATCAAAGAGTTCCCTCCAAGAGTTTCTGCAACCCATGCAGTCCTAAAGAACCATTCGATTAAGCCCATAAGCACTTGCTATTGATGAAAGTATATGACATCAAAAAGAGAGGTGATGAAGTCAAATATTATAACCATGAACAATATGACATCAAAAAGAGAGATGATGAAGTCAAATATTATAACAATGAACAATAGCAATAAAATAAGGTATTGTTTGGTTCAAAACCCACTTCCATGCAAATACATTTCCCAGTAAGTTTAACTTCCTTGGGGTCATGGAGTGAGTTTAAAATGCCAACTTCCCCTCCAACTTTCCCCTCCATCTCTCTTTAAATCCCATTTTCTCTTCAACTTCCCCCTAACCAAACACTTCAACTTCCATGGAAGTAGCTATTTCCATACTTCCATGGAAGTTGAACTCCCCCCCCCCCCCCCAAACCGAACGATGCCTAAGGGAGACTTACGATCAGATCACTGAGGATTGTGTTAACATATGACAGTCCCTAAGTTTTTCCTACGTTATACAATCCGGTCCTTCCGTCAAACATTCTTATGTTTTCCATCAATTTCCAGCAAAAGTCAACAAGTTGAACAAATTGTTTTTAAATAATCTGAAACTACCCATTGTAATGAAATTAATCTTTAAAAAAAATAAGTTATTTTCCTTCACCTTTCGCTCTCTTCCACTCTCTCTCTCTCTCTCTCTAGCAAACACCACAAAAATAGAAAATAAGCACAAATCAGCAAAATTTTCCTTCACCTTTTTCTTCCTTTTCTATCTCTTTCTTCCACTCTATCTAGCCAAACTACACAAAAATAGAAAAAATTAAAAGCACAAATACATAATCAAAAACAGCAAAATTTTCCTTTACCATTTCCTTCCTTTTCTCTCTCTTTCTTCCACTTTCTCTCTAGCCAAACAATAAAAAGCTGAAGAGCATTTTGTGACCACACCACCTACTTCTTGCAAAATCCATAAACCTCAATAACCATACGTTTAAGTGACCAGGAAATACAAAACGAATGGACCACTCATTTATCTTTTTCACTCAAAAATAAAAGCAAACACATTTTAAGAACATTTTATGAAACTTTCACATTAATCAAACAAAAACGAAATGAAAAAACGAAAGCAGAGGAAATAAAACAATCAAAAATACCATTAACAAGGTACCCAAAGAAACAATCCGAAGAACAAGTACGACACTGTTGCCATATTCTGGGTTTATCAGTAAGAGAAATCCCAAAAGGGTACGACCTTGTTCTTTGTTCTTCATTTCTCTACAAAAATGGTGGATTCAAAACAAAATCCATAGATAAAAATACTACTCTATACCCAACCCACACCAACAACCTCTGCAACAACTTCATCTTCGACAAAAGCCTCTCTGACGAAACCTCTATGACGAAAATGCTTCTCTCCACTCAAACTCTTCTCTCCAGCGAATCCCACAACCAAAATTCTCGGTTTGATTTCAGTTCGCAATGTATTATTCATCTCCAGGTTTAATTCAATTGTTTGATTTTGTTAAGAAAATCAAGAATTTTTGACAAAAGAACCTGATTGTTAGGTTTGGCAAAAGTCTGGGACTAGATTGTATATTAACACAAATCTTAGGGACCTGATCATAAATCTCCCATAAAATAATAAATCAACTATAAACAAACATAACCACAAACTAGTCCATAAAATGAGTTTTCTGTACAATCTCCTCAAACCTTTAAAGTTTTATTCTACAAGCCCGAAAAAATTGTAAAACTTTGTTCATAAGCATTTCCCTTTTCCATCTTTAAAAGAAAAAATGATAAGCCTCAACTACATCTTAAGTTGCAAAGATTTGTACAACAGAAAGTATGAAATATGTGCAAGGAAGCACTCATGTAGTTTGCAGTCTACTTAATAAAGGTTTAAACGTGAATGTAATGTCTCACACAAAACACCTAGAAACAATAGGATCGTGCATAAAACAATACACACACAACCAGCACTAACTCTATCACAGTTTCTTATAGTTCCTAAGTAGTTATTAGGAGGAGAGTGTGCCTCCACTTTCCCATTTACCTAAAATGTAGAGGTTAATCTGAATCGCCGCTCAGGTAAACAATCAGTTGTTTGATTCAATAAAAGAGAGAAATTCCTACAATCTTAGTACTTCCTTACTTGAGATCTGAGTTCTCTCTCCCAAACAAATTCTACTCTACCACCACCACTTCCTCCAATCACTCCTCCATCAGTACCTAATTTAACCCACTAAAGCTGTAATGTGATCCTATGCTAAGGACCATAGCATTGCGGCATTAGAGCAAGGGGTTATATCCATCGTCAGATTTAGAAACAACTGACAAAGCCCTATGTCAAAAAGAGCAAGCAATAAATAAAGCAAAGCAGAATGACTTAAAAGCTAGCTTGGATGAAACAAAAGAGGACCTTCCAACAACCAAGTTAAAGATATCACATATTGAAGAAAGCAATAACAAGACCAAGAGGGGAAACCACATTTGGAAGTTACTAGAAAGAACACAATGAAAGTAGCTAAAATCTACCCAAATTCATCAAATTTGATTTCCTCATTATGATGGAAAAGATGATCCTTCGCATTCCTTGAACTAGTGTGATCCTTTTTTACCATTAAAAAAAAAAATTGAGGAAGGCTCAAATATGGTACATGCAACTCAAGGAAGAGCATCCAAATTTGACTTGAGAATACCTACTTTAAATAAAAATGATATACCCAAGTTGGTCCTCCTCTGAAACGAACAACTTGGGGAGTCAACAAAGTTGAATCAATCTAGATATTGTTGTTGATTACTGTCAAAACTAAGAAGAAAGAACAAAAAAACACAATGGAAAGCTTACAACTGAAAGCTATCATAGGATTACATTGTGAAACTCTTGTATTCAGTCATTAAGTTTACACATATTTATACATATTTTAGGTTGACATACTCCTAGCTAATTGCCTAAATTAGTGCCTTAATTTATGGTAGCTTTTCTCCTTAATTTATGGCAGCTTTTATGTAGTGCCTTAATTTATGAAGGATGTTCTAACTTTACAGTTTGGACAGCTACTACATTAATATCCCCCCTCAAATTGATGCTGGTAAGCATCAATTTGCCAACAGACTGCCAACACCTAACCCATGAAGCAGCCACATCAAACCAAATAAAACAGCCTCAACAAAACAAATCGGAGCCTCTCCAAACTTGGCAATAGCCACATCGAACACACGAAACAGCAGCAGAAACAGAACCACCACACGCTGAGAGAAAGCAACAAAACCAGAAGCAGCTCAACTAGAAGAAGCAGTTTAATGACATGTAGGTCCGCCAGAGCAGTTTAACGACATGCAGGTCCGTCAAAGACAGTTTCAAGACATGTTGGTCCACCAAGAGCAGTTTAACGACATGCTAGTCCTCCAGAGCAGTTTAATGACATGCTGGTCCACCAGAGCAGTTTAACGACATACAGGTCAGCCAGAGATAGTTTCAAGACATGTTGGTCCACCAAGAACAGTTTAACGACATGCTAGTCCTCCAGAGCAGTTTAATGACATGCTGGTCCAACAAGAGTTCATCAAAGATATGAACTCAACCAAGAGTTTAAGAGCCCAAAGTATCGTGGCTGAACAAAAATAGAACCAGAAAATTCGAGGAGGTGGCAAGTTGCAGCAGAAACAGAGTAGAAGCTCTCCAAAGTTACACAGATAGCAGAAGAACCAAAAGGTGCAGA
>CATIWJ010310854.1:0-12947 GCA_949640765.1 Croton laevigatus
TACCATTCAACATTATTTCGATCCAAATTCCAGATTCAGATGTGAAAATCTGAGCCTTATACTGTTCATGCTTAAAACTACTCCCACTTCCATGGAATATAAATCCATGTTATGTCCATTCATATTTATACCCGCAGATCGGACATGGAGGAAGTTGAATTCATGTTTGAGTAATTGGATTACTTATATAATAATATGATTCAGTAGCAACAAATCCCTTTATGGTAGAAAAAAAAAAAGGTAATTGTAGAAGGTTAACAATATAAACTTCTATTTTGAACCAAAAAATATATATGATGTAGGATTCATTAGATACAAAATAAAAGGGTGTACCTTCTATTATCCCTAAAAAATAACAAATCCCTGTAAACCTGCCATATCTACTCAGCGTACATGTATACTCTTATTAGGGTATTGTTATTTAATTTTATAAGATTTTAAAATTTTTTATTTAATTGTATTATTGATCATATTCATGCACTATACACTGTCTGCCCAAAATCCATCAATCAGTGAGGAGTTAAATTTCCTCCTTATGTTAAAGGTAATCACACTGTTGCAAAATTTGGTGAGATATTTATAGAAACCATCAACCCAAAGGGTGAGTTAATTAAGGAAGAGAATTCTTACAGTGTACAAAAGAAAATAATAGATAAGAAAATCAAAAAATATGAGATTTAAACATTCAAAATCGTAGTCTATCATCCCTTCACAAACGTTGGACAATAAAGAAAACTTGTCATTTTTTTTGGAATTTCACCTTGTTTTCGAACACATAACCACATGCGCCATTTGATCCGAATTCAAGTACCCAACGCCCTACAGCGACTCTCCTAATCCAACAGAAAAAAAAAGGTCATTAAGTAGCAAGAATTTAACTTTTGTAAGTGGGTTTGTAAAACGTTTAGAAATTTGATTAGTAGTAATGAAATACGAAAGCATGTCCTCTTTGATTTGTGGTTCAAAAGTGCTAACAAGTAGAATGGGTAAAGAGTACCATGAACATATATTCCAATTCCTTGTAATTATTTTTCTAATAAATAAAATTAATAATACCATTCATGTCAAAATAATTCCTTACATAAACTTTTATCCATTCAGGAATTATTTGTCATAGAAATAAGCTCATGCAGTGAAAATTCTGTTAGGTCCCTTCAACAAGATTACGAGAGAAAATAAACGCAGCGGAATGAAAATAACACCCAAGATTTACGTGGTTTACCCTCAACTGTTTAGGGCTATGTCCATGGGACAAACTCCGAATAATTCTTCCAATATCAAAATATTAGGCATACAAAGAGATTGATACAAAAATAGTGGCACTCAAAGTGTTTTTCAAAAACACCCCAACAATTATTTTCTTTACTATTTTCTACACTCTAGTTTTAGGAACCCTTTCCTAAAACTCTTTCAATCTCTCTACACAATGTGTTTCCTCACTCACTGCCACCATCTCTCTCCCTATCTATGCACTCCACACATAATGCTGAAGAAATACCCTCTATTTATAGGGCCAAAAAAGAGTGTGAACAAGATCTTCCTTTTGTCAACAATGGTGGTTTAGTTGACATTTAAGTGGTGATAGTTGGAGTTGGTAACTATTAGTCAACTAGCACAAGAATTTCAACAAGGTGGTTAAGTCTTTTTGACAAACTTGGCTGTATATTCAATAATCTCCCCCTTTAGCCTTTTCTGTAATTCTCTCATTCCGACGATGCTTGTTCACATCATTACATCAAACTTTCTATTGCTGAAGAGTAGGATACCGCTTCCATATTCTTCTTTTCTTTCTTAGAAAAGGAACAACTCCTCTTAAAAGCTCTCTGGCTCCCACTACTCAATTAGGTGGGACATCGGCCATGCCAACTACTTTTCTACACGTATTGAGCTTCTTGAAAATTCTATAGCTCTCCCTGCTTGACAACATCATCCTTTGGCAGAAGGGTCTGAGCTCCCCCTACTCAATACCTGTTCTGTTTCTCTAAACACCTTAGAGAAAGATAACTCATCCTTATTCAGAAATCTTGAACAAGGGAAAACAACATGGAAACTATCTCAGCTCCGTATATCTCATTCTTTCCAATCACAATGAAAAGAGCAATTTTTTCAAATCATTTTATACCGCTGTTTTCGACCAACGGAACACGCCGCCTGACCTTCACTATATCAGGAAAACTTTTGATACAAGGTACTAAAGGATACCCTGAAAAATATTCATTTTTATCTTTTTCATCTATCGTCGCAGTGAAAGGTAGGGGTGAGCAAAAATAACCGAAAACCGAAACAAAAATCGGTTAACCAAAGTATTCCGTTCGATTATCGGTTTTGAATATATAAAAATCAAAATTTTCGGTTCAGTGTTTGGTTCTGACCATTTAAAAACCGAACCTCCCCATATATATACTCTCTTTTTCCAAAACTAAAACCTAATATCATCACTAACCTTCCATCCTTACTCTCTTTTCTTTCATCTTTTCTACTCACCCTCACCATCTACCACCGATTTGAGCCAACACCACCACCCTTTTTCCACCTGCCGCCCCATTTTCTTTCTCTCCTTCTTTCATCTTTAGCCTCGTCGACCACCATAGATGAAAGAAGTAACGTGGGATCTGAGATCTTAGGAAATGAAAAGAGATCTCATCTCCTTCTTTCAGTTACCGACAATAGAAGACTAAGGACGATCGATCGATTCACTTGCCGGCGATGGAAGACTGAGGACGATCGATCAATGCTCTTGGTGATGCTGAGATTAGAAATCGAACAAAGGATCGAAGATGGCGGTATTGCTACTCGACGCGTTTGAGGTCTGTGCTGTTATTCAAGGCGGATCGGAGTCATGTTTACCGGCGATTTGATCTCCTCTACTTTCAACTCCTCAGCCGTTCTTCTCCTACTTCAAGAAGCCCGGCCTTTACGTTCACCATCACCGGTAATTTTTACGTGTAAGTTCTTATTGCAGTTGAGATGTTTTGAAACTGAGATTGGATTCAAGTTTTTATTTCTGTAGATCGGTGCCCTCTGATGGCAGTGGCATGGCAAGGTCAGTGGTGGGTGGCTGGGTTTTCGAATATATCATATATCTGTCTTAGTTTGTGTTTTTTATTTAAATAAATTGTTTTCAATTTCTGTATTTGTTTCTCTTTTCTCTTTTTTTTTTTAACACTTCCCATTTTTGTTTTAATTCCCATTTAAAATTCTATGTTATGTATATACACTATGTTGAATTTAGAATTGAATTTTGCCATTCAGAAAAACTAACGAAATTTGGATTGAATTTAAAATTGAATTGTGGATTGAATGTTGAAATAAGGATTCTGTTTCTGATTGCTTGTGATATTTTAGATGAAATGATATTTCGGTTTTAATCGAAACCGAACCAAAATATTCGGTTCGGTTGCTATTTAGTTTAAGTGTTATCGGTTCGGTTTTTGGTTTTATAATTTTCGATTTGATTTTTCTGTCGGTTTCCTATTTTAGGTTCGATAAACCGAACAAAAAATGCTCACCCCTAGTGAAAGGAAATCACCGTCCTCTGAATCACGAAAGGGAATAACCATTCATGTGGAGGTAATATTCCATCTCCATGCTTCTCCTTCCTCCGAATCACAAGGAAGGAAGACCTCCATCTCGAATTATGCAACATCAGATGATATGGTGACTATGGTGTCAGCATCATCCTTCTGAGATTTTTGGCCGCTTTGTGCTATCTCTCTCAGGAAAGTCTGACAATTTCTTATTTTGTGACCCTTCCTGCCATAATAGTAGCATTTAATAATGCCATCATCTTGATCTGTGTCTCCATTGACAATCTTCGGATCATAGTCCTTCATTCTTGGCTTCCACACATTGTAATTTGTGGGCATAATCCGGAACATTGTATCTGTGCTTGAAGACTCCATGATAAAGTTCACTCAATTTACTTGTACCAGATTGTGGGAGCAAAATTAGGCAAAACCGAGCTCACGATCGAATCTGAAACACTGAAAAATTATAGGAATCGGTTTGACTTCTTCAAAAACCAGCCTGGAAAGGGCTGAACCGGACCTCGAATTGCACTGCACTGAACCAAACCTGATTGGTTCAAACCAGTGGACTCAATACTGATGACGTGGCAGAAGCAGAGCGTGCCATGTGTCATTTCAGAAAGCTGACAACTAGTGACAACGTGGTGGATGATGTGGCAGATTATCTGACGTGGCACTGACTTGTCAACCTGATGTGGCTCTGGTGTTGACATGGATTGATGATGTGGCAATCGTGCGTGGCACTGACGTGTCAGTGACGTGACTCTGTCTGATGCTAATGCGTCAATGACGTGGCTGCTGACTAGGTCTTCTTCAACCTCCAGCTGGTGCGTGTGGCGGGTGGACAGAAAAGGCAGTGACGAGTCGGCGCATGTGGGCGCGTGCGGCGACGTTTGGCGTCCATTTGACCTCTCGAAAATTTCAGCGTCTTCCTCTTGTCGAGCCCGACCCAGTGGTGTGATCAAATTTCACTTTCGAGCAAAACATAAAATCACGATTTTCGGACAGTATAAATTTTTCCAGAAAAAATTTCTGAAAAAATTTTGATGAGTTCAACCTGGCTCTGATACCACTTGTTAGGTCCCTTCAACAAGATTACGAGAGAAAATAAACGCAGCTAAATTAAAATAATAACACCCAAGATTTACGTGGTTCACCCTCAACTATTTAGGATTATGTCCACGGGACAAACTTCGAATAATTCTTCTACTATCAAAATAGTAGACATACAAAGAGATTGATACAAAAACAGTGGCACTCAAAGTGTTTTTCAAAAACACCCCAACAATTATTTTCTTTACTATTTTCTACACCCTTGTTTTAGGAACCATTTTCTAAAACTCTCTCAATCTCTCTACACAATGTGTTTCCTCACTCACTGCCACCACCTCTCTCCCTATCTCTGCACTCCACACATAATGCTGAAGAAATACCCTCTATTTATAGGGTAAAAAAAGAATGTAAACAAGATCTTCCTTTTGTCAACAATGGTGGTTTAGTTGACATTTAAATGGTGGTAGTTGGAGTTAGTAACCATTAGTCAACTAACACAAGAATTTCAACATGGTGGTTAAGTCTTTTTGACAAACATGGCTAGATATTCAACAAATTCCTCTATTCTACTTGAGTTCGGTTCAGGTTATTTTATGCGTAATAGTCTACTGAAAGTCTAGAATATAATATAGACCAAATGCAAAGATTATCAGAGTGTTCATAAAAAAATGCATATGCTACTGTCGTAAGAATACATTGAAAGATTGAACAAACCAATCTTATAATATCAGGAAATGTTCCAAAAGGTTTTGAATTTGGATATGGGTGATATAACCAAGGTATGAACTATTAATCCTCTCTTCTTCAAAGTAACTCTCTCTTTTCTACCTTTGTAAACAAGGTCAATTATTGAAAAGATAAAAAATGCATGCGAAAGAAATTAACATACTTATCAATGCAAACTTGGCTTTTGCACATAAGATAACTGGTAAAAAAAGAGCTGATGGAAGCTCTAAAATGTAGTTTGCAACAAGGACTGCATGTTCAGCAGCAGCAACCTGTTCTGAAACATGAAGAAGAGTTAGTTAATATTGAATAATTATGTCCAATACATGGTTTGCTAATGTGATATGTAAGAAGTTAATTTTGCCATGTAATAATCCTAGCGTAAGAATAAAGTTCAACAAACACTAATAATAGAAATAGTAAAACTAAATAAATAAATTCTAAAGCCTAGAATTTTGTTAGTTTTAATCTTTATTAATTTAGCATTATAATTCACTATATATTGTAACTTGATATCATTTCATATATATACAATAAAAAAAATATACTATAACAATTAAACTTTTCAGCATTCTCTATTGTTCATTATTATATAAAGTAGATGTTGCAGCTCTGCTTATTTTACATATATTATTTTCAGTATAGATCTTATATTTTCAATCCTAATATCCATTACACTATCGCTATTTCCAACAAATTTGGTATCAAAGCAAAATATGATTACAGAAAATTCAATCCCATTTGCTCTTATTCTCAACTGACACTTCCAATCTTTGATGGAGAACATTATGACTATTGAAGTAGACAAATGCAAATATTTTTTACATCTTAGGATATGTGGGAGCTCGTGGAAGAAGGCTATGAAGATGCACTTATATTGCGATATATTCATGCAGCTGTGAAAAAAACAACATTTCCCCGTGTATATGGTTTGAAAAATCCAAAGAAGCTTGGGATACATTACAATAGGAATTTCTTGCAAATGACAAAGTAACTTTATAGACAGAATTTGATAACTTGGAAATAAAAAGACAAAAAACATTCAAGTTTATTTTTCAGGAGTCACGAAGATAGTTAATCAAATAAAAAGTCTCGGTGACAACATAGAAGAAAACAAAGTTTTTCAGAAAGTATTAAGAAGTATGACTGATAAATATAATTTTACAGCATTTATAATAGAAGAGTCAAAAGACTTGTTATCACTCTCCATGCATGAGTTGATGAGATCCTTGGAATCACACGAGCAAAGATTGGAAAGAAATACAAATGCCAATCAACCTGTTGATCAAGCATTTCAATCTCAATTGAATGTATCAAACAAAAAATATCAAGGAGAATTACATAAATGAGGGGGAAACCAAAGAGTATATCAATATGGAAAGAGGTCATGGTACCTAGAATTTAGGTCGTGGTTGAGGAAGAAGTCAAGGAAGAGGTCGAGAACAATTCCAAAATAATTATCAACAAAGGTCAAATAATTATCTCCATATTTGCGGTAAGCTAGGCCATTAATCATCAGAATGCTACCGTAGATGCAAGAGATGTCATAATCCGAATCACTTACAAAAGGATTGTTGGCATTAAGATAAAAATGATACAAATAAAGCAAATTTCATCGTAAATGGCAAAGGTGAACAATTATTTCTTACGTGCATAAATGCACAAAATGAATCTGATAATTTATTGTTTTTAGATAGTGGATGCAATAACCTCATGACAGGAAATAAAGATATGTTCATTAAATTAGATATAGATGTTACAAATCTAGTCACCCTAGGTGATGGGAAAAAGGCAAATGTAGAAGGAAGAGGAATCATTGTTGTAAATAGCAAATCAAATCATACAAAATACATACACGATGTTTATTATGTACCTAATTTGACATATAATCTTCTTAGTGTTGGATAACTAGTTCAGCGAGGATACTCAACAAATTTTGGCAATGGAGAATGCATAATCTTCGATAAGAAATCCGATAAAACATTGGCAAAGGTACAAATGGCTAAAAATAAAGTTTTTTCAATTCACTTGCCACAAAATAAAAGTTAGCATTATAAGCAAATATCATGGATGAATCTTATTTATAGCATTTACGATATGGACCCTTGAACAAAAAAAAGGATTACAATTATTGAAACAAAAAGGCATGGTTGTAGGATTACCACATATTGGTAGAAATCTTTGAGTTTCTGAAGGTTGCATATATTACAAAATGCATCGTCGCCCATTCCTAAAGAATTCATGAAGAGCCAAAGCTCCTCCTAATTAGCACATGCATACATATTTGGACGTATAATAAATCCTTCTCTATAGAATAAGAGGTATTTTTTATTATTTGTTGATGATTATACCTATGATGTGATATATTTTTTCAATCAAAAGTCATATGCTTCTTACATTTTTTTTAATTTAAAACATTATTTAAAAATACAGAGTGGATATTTGATAAAGACATTGAGAACTAATAGAGGGGGTGAGTTTATATATAACCCTTTCATAGAGCACTATAGAATTGAAGGTATAAAAAGACAATTGACTATCTTAAGAACACCTCAGCAAAATGGTGTAGCTGAGAGAAAGAATCGCACAATTGTTGGAATGGCAAGAAGCATGATGAAAGAAAAGGGTCTTCCTAAAATATTATAGGCTGAAGCAGTAAATATAGCTATTTACACATTTAACCATTCTCCAACTAAAATTATTCGTAATAAAACTCCTTATGAAGCTTGGAACGAGAGAAAATCAGTTTTTAGTCATTTATATGCCTTGAATAAAGATCAAGGTAAAGACAAGTTTGATCTCAAAAACTATCTTTTTGTGGGTTATAATGATAAATTAAAAGGCTATCATCTCTTAGATCCTCAAGATAAAAAAACAAATAGTTTCCAAAGATGCTATTTTTGATGAAATAGTAAAATGGAAATGGGATGAGGAAATAGTTCAAATGCAAGTAAATGTCCATGTGCAAGAAGAAGCTAGCACTTCTCGTGACACAGCTCTAACAATAATAAATGATGTGATAAACAGTCCTCAAAGATCTCCAAATACTGTTTTAAATACACAACACAATAAACCTCATCTTCTAGTCTTAAGTCAACTAGGAAGAATTAGAAAGAGACCTTATTTGGATGATTATGAGTGTTATTTATCTACAGCAAATGGCATGACTCGCTCAATTTTTTTCATGTGAGCCTTCTAAGTTTAAGGAAGCATCAATTGAAGATGTTTGGATAAAAGCACTGGATGAAGAAACCGCTATGATTAAGAAAAGCAAGACATAGGAACGTTGATTTACCTGAAGGTGAAGACATTATTAGTCTAAAATGGGTCTATGAAACAAAAATAGAAATATTTAGAAACACAAAGCTAGGCTTATTATTAAAGGCTATGCTCAGACATCTGGAATTGATTTCAGTGAGACATTTGCTCCAATAGCTCATTTTAAAACCATTAGAACAGTGTTAGCCATAGGCACACAAAAAGAATTATTAGTGTATTAGTTGCGTTTCTAAATGGTGTGTTAGAAGAATAATTTTGTTTGGAGCACCCATAAGGGTACAAAATTCAGGGTTAAGAAGAAAAATTTTATCCTTTACATACATCACTCTATGGACTTAAGTAAGTTTTAAGAGCATGGAAAAGCAGAATTGACAAATATTTTATGAATTGTGAATTCAAAAAGAGTCCAAGTGAACTATCACTCTATATTAAAGAAAACAATGGTGGACATTTTCTCATTGTTTGTCTTTAATATTAATGATCATATCTACATTGGAAATGATATGAAACTCATTAATGATTTTCAAAGAGCCTGTGATGCAAGAATTTGAAATAACGAACTTAGGACTCATGGAACACTTTCTTGGAATCCAAGTAAAGCAAACCAAGGGAGAAATTTTCTTTAATCAAGAAAAATATACAATGGATCTTCTCAAGAAATTTTATATGGAGAATTGGAAACCTATGAATACTCCTATGACATTGAATGAAAAATTAAGTTAAGATGATGGGGCTAAAAAGGTCGATGCTAAAACATACAAAAATTTGGTAGGTTCTTTACTATACTTAACTTATACAAGGCCTGGCATAGTTCAAGCAGTGAATATGGTATCAAGATTTACGAATAATCCTAGCAAACTGCATTTTGCTGTTGCAAAAAGGATATTACGTTATCTTTAAGGTACTAAGAAAATAGGCATAATGTACCGAACTGAAGAAAATGATGAATTGATTGGCTATACAGATAGTGATTGGGCTAGTTCTGTCAATGATCTTAAGGGTACATCAGTTACGTATTCTATTTAGGCATTAAGATAATATGATGGAATTTGAGGAAACAACAAACTGTAGCATTTTCTTTTGTAGAAGCTGAATATATGTCAGCTACTAAAGTAGCATGTGAAGCAGTTTGATTAAGAAGAATTTTAAACGATCTGGGTATTAAGCAAGAATATCTAGTAACAATCTTTTGTGACAATATGTCGGCAATTACAAGGATGAATAATCCAGTGTTTCATGTAAGAAGTAAATACATTAAGATTTACCATCATTTTTTACATCACTTAGTAAATAAAGAAGAAATAAGGCTTGAATTTATCAATATGAATAATCAACTAGCAGATATGCTTACTAAATACTACAAAAAAGTTGAAAAAGTTCAAGACTATGTTGAACAATGCAAATTAAGAGGGGGATTTGTAAGAAGTTAATTTTGCAATGTAATAATCCTAGCCTAAGAATCAGTTAAGCAAACACTAATAATAGAAATAGTAAAACTAAATAAATTATAAAGCGTAGAATTTTCTTAGTTTTCTACCTCTATTAATTCGTTATATATATATATATATATATATATTTCATTCATATATATATACAATATCAAAAATATACTATAAAATTAAACTTTTTAGCATTCACTACTATTTATTAGTATATAAAGTAAGTGCTGCAGTTTTGTTTATTTTACATATATTATTTTCAATGTATATCTTATATTTTTTATCCTAATACCCTTTATACTTCCGCTGTTTCCAACATGATCTTACAAGGTTAAACCTTATTGGCTACACAATTCGCTGTACCATGTTCCTTATTCTCACAACCATTATCATCTTCTTGGACATGAATATGGAAAGATTCAGACATCACCATTGTGTGCCTCATGGTGCCCTCAGTTTCGCTAGAATATCATAGGAAAGATTTGAAAAACTCATCAAAAGTTTAAACTTTGCGACTGTTTCTCTCTCTTTCTCCACCATAGCCACCATCGGTCTCTGGCCATAGATTAACAGCAAGAAACGCAGTAATGGAGGGGAATATGCCCTTAGTTTCGCCGTAGTATCATCAGAAAGCCCTTAAAAACTCATCTGAAGTTTTGCAGCTGAACTTTTTAGTTGATTTTTCAAGCCATTCTGACCACCGGATGGGAAAAATAAGACCATAATTAGGTTGCTCTTGTTGAGTACTTCAATTTCATGTACTCATTAGCTTCAATTGGTGCCAAGATCGGAAAATGAGATTTTGGGTTTGGTTAATTTCAAAGTGGTGATTGGCCCAAGGAGGAAGAGTAAACTTTCACTTTCTTCCTCGTCTAAAAATTACATTATACAGTGTTCCGACAAGTGAAATGTCAATCTATTGAACAAATTGTGACGTAAGATGTTAAGTTGTGCACATGCAAATGTTGCCACTCTGAAAAATGTGCAAATGTTATGTGTTAATTTATGTATTAGGCCCATTTATATATTTTTTTTATATCTAAATCTAAACTACTTACAAAAGAGGAAAATTCCCCCCCCGGAATTAATTTTAAAATTATGAAATATTAAAAATAATAAATTGAGAGATTTAGTACATTATACGGTGTTCCGGCAAGTCAAATGTCAATCTATTGAAGAAATTGTGACGTGAGATGTTAAGTTGTGCACATGCAAATGTTGCCATTCTGAAAAATGTGCAAATGTTATGTGTTAATTTATGTATTAGGCCTAACTACTTACAAAAGAGGAAATTTTCCTGGGGGGATAAATTAATTTTAAAATTATGAAATATTAAAAATAATAAATTGAGAGATTTAGTGTTGTTATATTATCAAAATTAAAGTTTCATTGAAACATTATTTAGATTTTAACATTATCAAAATACATATTACCTTCATTTTTATAAAAGTGAGATTTTTCTGCATTTGGGTGTTTCTATATTGGTACTTTTTAGTGAATTAGGACAATTATACTTTTTGACTTATAGTGGATGTAATTTGTCTTTAATGCATATGAGATCCATTTTTTTTATTTAGTGGATATGAATTTTTACTTTTTATGGTAGAATGGAAAGAAAATTATAGAAAAAAATGAAGAATGAATAGTAAAAATCCCAATTTTATTGGAACAGAGGTTGTATAAAATTTTCATGGAAAAAGGTTTGTAATGTACTACTTGTTAAAATTCATTGTCAAATCAAGTTGAAAAATGATGGTAGGAGTTTGTTGGATTTGTTGAGTTTCCAACTTCTTTTTTTTTTGTAGCATTTTTACCAACCCACTTTTACAACAACCCACCAAGTCACCATTGTTGAAGCCACCAAGCCTCCATTGTTGAAGCCTCCAAGCCACCTTTGTTGACAAGCCTCCATTGTTGACCAAAGATGGAGCTTGTTCACATATGTTTATGGCCCTATAAATAGAGGGCACTTCCAATAGCAACATTTGAAAAAAAAGGAGAGAAAACACAACAAAGAGAGTTGTGTGTGAGGGAGAGAGGTTTGAGAGAAGTTTAAGGAAGATGGTCCTAAAATTGGGTCTAGAAAAATAGTAAATAAATATTGTTTAGGGTGTGTATGAGAGAAATATTTTTTAGTGCTATTTTATTGAGTTGTGTATTGTTAATTATTTAAAGGAATTGAGTGCCATTATTTTTACTGCTTATTCCCAATAATTGGTATCAGAGCGAGTTGATCCAAATAACTCTGATATTATTTTTTTGTGTAAGCTTCGTGTAGAAAAATTTTGCCCAAAAGAAGGATGACAGATTTTACTACCTCGATTGAAAAGCTCAACAACAACAATTACGGATCATGGAGTACCCGTATGAAGTTTTACTTGCTCAGACATGACTTATGGGATATTGTAAACGACAATGATACAACACCACCAAAAGAGACCAAAAGCACAGACACAACTTCAGAGACCTCAACCTCAACGCTGGTACGATCAGCAATTGACGGTGACGCTTTAAAGAAATGGAAGGTTAAGGCAGGTAAATCAATGTATGCCTTAACTGCAGCTGTGGAGGATGAATTTTTGCAGCGGATCAAGGATGCTCGTATGCCAAAGGAGGCATGGGACATATTGGCTGAAATTTTCGCCAAGAAAAATGATGCGAAGCTACAAAGGCTTGAAAATGAACTTTTATCGATCTCCTAGAGAAATATGTCAGTGAGTCAATATTTCTCGAAAGTGAAATCTCTT
Source organism: Croton laevigatus (assembly GCA_949640765.1). NCBI lineage: Eukaryota > Viridiplantae > Streptophyta > Magnoliopsida > Malpighiales > Euphorbiaceae > Croton > Croton laevigatus. Next base: position 12,772 of record CATIWJ010310854.1, read on the forward strand.
TGTGACGAGATTTCTAAACTGGATCCTGAAAATGGAATCACGCAGACCCGGATGAAGAGAATTATCATCCATGGTTTGAAGCCGGAGTACAAAGGTATTATCACGGCAACTCGGGGCTGGGCCACCGAACCAACCTTAGCAGATCTGGAGAATTTGCTAATTAATGAAGAGGATCT
>CATIWJ010310941.1:0-12759 GCA_949640765.1 Croton laevigatus
CACAAATAATAAAGCATTTCTAGATTCTACCCCATTCAAATTCAGAAGAATGCAACAAATTCACTTAGAACTTACATCAAACAGTTGGTGGGCGAAAGAAATATAGAAACTTTTTTGAAAATCATATATTGTTAAATTCAACCTAAAGCAACGCCACAGCAAGTAACAAATAGAGAGCCAGTGCATGGAAAAGAAGTTGACAAATATTCGAAAATAGAATGACAAAATTATTTACGTGTAAAATTCAAACCCAGCTATGGAGACATAACTGGAGAAGAAGGTTGACAGCTGGAGAAATCTTGAATCCAAGATCAAGATGTTTTAAGTCATTCAGAGAACCTACAAACTCACACATACACATTAATCAAAAAGAGAAAGTTAAACTCAAACCCTAACTAGTTGATTCTCTCCGTAACACACAAATATTTGAAATTGAGAAGAGGGACAACCTTCAAACAGCCCTTCAACAAACCAGCCAAGATCCCCAAGTTAAATCGCCAACTCCCGCGGTGTGCTTATCAATGTCGTCACAAGTGCAGGAGAAGCCACTAAAATTTAAGAATTTTAATTTGTCTAGACCTCTTTGCCCTCTTACTTAAAAGGCCGAAGCACAGCCCTCCATGAGCGGCACACAAGAGACGCCGCTTAGGAAGAGTAAAGGAAGCGGCTATTTTGGTTAGAATATCGGAAGCACCGAGAAATCACAGGCGTCGGTTGAAGATGATGATGGTACGGTTGATTTAGAATGGTTTCTAGAGGGGCGAGCAGCGGAGTGAAAGGCGGGGGCTTGGATTTCTTTCCTGAAAAAGATGGTGCCTTGGAGCGTCTTCAACGAATGTGACCTTTTTGCCCTCCTACGTATGCAATACGTAAGTTATAACAATACTAGCCTAATCACATATATTGATATATTTTAAATGCCTGGAACCAATTATCATCACCCTTAAATATATTGTTATATGCATATGGAATGCTTTCTACAATGTGAAGAATAAAAAAAAGTAAAACATTTTTATTTTAATTAAAATCTAAAAGCACGATATTTATTTTGGGACAAAAAATTAACAAGTAAGACTCTTATTTAGTGATAGAGTGATTGTATGGCTTAGAAGTCATCATTAATTAAGTTCAATAATTGAAAATTTTAATTTGAAGATTACAACTGTAATTGAACAATGGCATAAATAATTGAAAGTTTCAGTTAAAATGTTTAACAATTTTTTTGATTCAATAGTGAAATTGCACTTGGCAAACCACATGGTATCTATGCAATAACAAACAATACAAGCTACTTTTCTATCAATCAACTTCCCTTTAGTATCATTCCTTGTTGCTGGTCAAACACGCTTTAACTCAATAGTACTAAAAAGGTCTTTAACTCAATAGTACCAAAAAGGTCTTTACAACGCAGAAGATCTTCTTCCATATTGAATAATTTGATGAATAGTTACACAGAATATCAACACAATAACCAAAGCTCTGATATATTTTTGTTGGGAAAAGTCTACCAAAAAGATTTCAAGTGCAACAAAAATCAATTCAATAACTTGAATAAAAAATTTTCCCTCATTCTATAAATCAAATAGACAATACAATAATAATAATAATTAAGCAAGCATACAAAGTCATCAACCACAAGAAAATTAAATTTACATAGATAACCCTCCGATGTGAAGGAAAAAACCACGAAACAGAGTCTAGCTCAAATCTTACTAATAAATTAAAGGGTTACACAAATAGTTTTCTCTAGTTCAGCTAGAGGCTCACAACAATCATCAAAGATAACTCTTTTTGCTAAAACAAAATATCTCTTTACCAAATTGGTGGATTTCAATAATAATTAAAAAACTTAGAATTTAGGTCTAACCAATAGAGAGAATAGTAATAAAAAATCAGAACCGTTCACTTTGTAGAGCTAGATGAATAGATCAACATACTAAAAATTCATCAAGATCAGGTGAGAATCGACTGTCCATCAAAGCTTTAAAGCTACACCTCAATCTTCTCTTTCCCTTTACTCCACGACCCAAACTACTGCTTCCGCCCTTTTTTTTTCTCTAATTATTGTTTCTTACTTTTCTGTTTACACAACACACCACACTTTTCTCTCTTTTTTTTTAATTAAATGTTGCAGGTCCCACTTAAATAGGTACCACCAGCAACAGTTATTTTGACTCGATGTAATACACCCTGGGTAAGCAAGTCTTTGTAGCGGTGGATTGGGTCTTTCTAAGTCCATTCCCCATATTAGCCTATTTATACACATTGTATGTAAGGTGATATTGCTTATTCAATATATATTGCTTCATACTTAATATTAAAAGGATTCTTACTAATGCTCTATCTTTTTTAGCAAACACCTGAGAAAAACAGCAGAATTAACGGTGGATTGGCAAAAGCTGATCGGAGTCATCGTGTTTGGCATGACAATCTTAACAACACTATACATGAGTTATTTATGGAATGTCTACGTAACAACTGACGAAGAATCTTAATGAATATATATAAATTTATACCTCAACATATTACAGATTTAAGCAGCCACTACTTGGATGTTCTCCTGCTAAAATCTTTCCTTTATTGTTGCCCAATGAAGACAACGATGAAGAAATTTCATCCTGACATGAGCTTTAATTACCTATCTTCAAGCCTCTTTGGTCAGAATTTGGTAGCATTTCTGCCGTAGTTTTGGGTATATATTGCATGATTCTAAAGACTAGTTCTTAATATATATATATATATATATATATATATATATATATATATATATAAAATAATTTACCATATATATATACAATTCATCCGTTGAATTGTATACACTGAATTCCGAGATCAAAAGTAAAAAATTATAGTTTACATAATTTGTCTCCATATTATAAATTAGATGCAAAGTAATTTATATCGTTGAATTTAAAGTAGTATATAATATATAACACACCATTTGCAAACTAATGCTTTTGAACTTAGGGTTAGACAATCCAAAAAATGATTTTTTTTTTTTTAAAAAAATATTGGAAAAAAAAATTGGAAATCGAATAACAGTGTAGTCTTTCTCCACTATTAATTCCTTCAAAGAAGAAATAGGAGGAAAAAGAGCCTTATTGCTTTTGCTTTTTTGATTGATAGACAAGAAGGGATAGCAAATATAAAATGCTACATGGGGACTACACATTTGCTTCGGGAAAAATAAAAAAAAGACTACACATTTGCTTAATTGAAGAGAAAGTGGAACCTTAAATTTGGATTTTCGAATAAAGCATTGTAACGGTGGATTGGGTCTTACTAAGTTCATTCCCTATATTAGCCTATTTATACACATTGCATGTAAGGTGATAACAAAGGAGAGTAAGTAGAAATATATATATATATATATATATTACCTCCGTTCTTTAAAAATTGAGACTTTAGAATTTTTTGTTACTCTTAAATAAGTGAGACTTTTGGTATTTTTGGTAGAATTTGGACGATTTTGTCATTTGTCTTATAATGAATGTAATTTATTTTTAGTTCGTGTGGAGTCCACTTTCATAATGAGTGGATGTGAGTTGATTACTTTTTTTGAGTAGAATGGGAAGAAAATTATAAAAAAAAAGAGGTTAAATAGTAAAAGTCTCAGTTTTTTTAGAACGGAGGTAGTATTTTTTTTTTTTTCTCATGTAAATAGAAATATATTAGAAAGTAAAGAAATGGGTGTTAACAGTAACACTACTCTTCTTGCATTGTTTCTTGTGGTGTTCTTATTTCCCAACACCATAGCTGCATTTCTTGATTATGAGATCAGCCACAGAAACACTTCTTTCAGCTGCAACGCTGGAAATCTGGAGGACTGCCTGATCACTAACGATTTGGAGGTGGAGGTTCTGGTGGATTCCTAAGTTACCCGGATGCTTGATGGTAGTGGGGATCCATTCACTGACTATGTACTTAAGCCTGATGGACATGCCTGTCGAGGTGGTTCTTACTTGAATTGTAAGTGTGGTAACCATGACCCCAAATGTCCCAAAAAAAAATAAAAAATCAAATTAATTAATTTCGTTAAAATCATGAAATTTTAAATTTGTCATTTTATCAAAAAACGTTGTTATCACTACTAGAGTTCAGATAGGGACTTCCCCTTGAAATTAAAAAAAAAAATGACAAATTGAGATCTTGTGATTTTAAAAAAATTAATTTCAAAGATTAGTGAATATGTACTCTTAATAATATTGATCGAAATTGTCTTGTTTCGATCATTTGTTTGGTTTTTGCAGTTTGTTAAGATGGTCCCTTCTTCTTTGTTATAAATTTTAACTTTTTATGATATTGTATGAAGAATTCGAGTCAAAAATGAATTTCAGTTTGGAGCAGAAGAAATATAAAGAATGCATGCTCTTGGTTGCTAATTGTAATGGCATTTTTGAATTCGTGTTCATGTCAAAGTTTTTGGTTTTTTTTTTTTTTTTTTATAGATAGCTAAACCTAAAGCCATCAAATTTATCGCACGTCTGACTTGGTCCGTGAATGTTGAATAAAGAAAACCTGAAAACCTCAATCGCAAGAGAATTTACATAACATGAAACATAAATAGATACTTCTCTTGAGATAAGAGAGGAAAATCTATTAAGATATTAGATAAAGCCAGAAATGAATCACTTTGATCAACTTCCCTTTTTTTTTTTTTGGCTAGATAGTCCGCAAAATTTTTTTTTTTCTCTTGGAATATTTATGAAGGAGATTGGAGCAAGTGAATTAGCAAGGGTGTCGATTCTATTGAAGGACACTTGTCGATTTTTCGCGAGACCCAAGAGAGCATTTCTTGAATCTGATTCAATCAAAAGAGGAGTATATCTATAACTTGAATCTGAATAATTTTCAAGCGCTTTGAGAATTGCTGGAAGTTCGGCTTGATTAGTGTCCAGAATCCCAATATAATTGTGAAAAATGCAAAAAATATGTATTTGCTGTTTACTAAAATCCTATCAGCTTTATACATGACATTTGGTAGAAATGGTATGTAACAAATTCTAATTTAAGCAGCCAATTTGTCCTTCAAAACATAATTCGGCAACTAGATTATAATGATACTAGGAGAGTTTAATGCAAAGAGGCAATATCCTACATGTAGACGTAGTAATCACAATATTTTCATGCCATTGGAACTTACTGTCACGTCCCGAAATTCATAGTGTTAGAAATACAGAGTAATCTTGGTGCGAAAAGAAATAATAAAGGGTAAAAATAAAATATAACGTACATTCTTTGATAATAAAATATATTTTGTTAAATAAATTAAAAAGGAATATGACTGTTAATTTTAGAATCAAGAGTAACCGTAAATTGATGTATAAACGCAATTTAGAATTTAATGCAAGCAAAGGATAAAATAGGAAATGAGTAATAATTAGAGGGACTAAAGAGTAATTTTATGATAATAATAATAATAATAATAATAAGTAATAAAGAGGAAGAAAAAAAATAAAATAAAAAATAAAAATAACAAATAGTAAAGAAAAGAAGAACCCGTGAAAATGATAGGAAGAAGTAGAAGAAAAGATGAAGAAGGAAGACAGTTGGAAGAAGGAAAATGTAGACATTTGTAGCATGAAGAATGAAAGGAGTGTGAAGCAAGGAAAATTGTGAATATAAAAAGGGCAATGACCAGTAGAATGAAGGGGAAAACAGAAAAGAAGAGAAACGGAGCTGAGGAAGAAGAAAAAGAATTCAAATATAAACTCAAATTCATTTTTACTGTTCCACCCTTATCATCAGAAACTAGGACCACAATTCAACTTCTGGAGATTCGATGATCATGTTAGGCACAAGAAAAGCTGAAAAGGCAGCCGAAATGCTAAATTCCGGTATATATTTTGTAAGCTACGGTGGCTGAAAAACAAGATGGAACTCAGGTTGAAGTGGGTCTGTCAACCCGTGTTGCAGAGGGAACCGGGCGAAGAAGATGAAGGGAACGCAGGAACAGGCTGTGTATTGGCCAAAACGGCTGCGTTTTGGCATGGGCTAAACGGTGTCGTTTTAAGATTTTGAGGAAAAGAACGCGTCTGACCCAAAATTTTGAGGAAATCACAATTTGACCCTAAAAGTTACATGTCGTGTTCAAAAAAGCTCTTAAATATTTACAGATAAGCCCATAAACTTAATTTAGTCTCTCAAACATCCCTTTCCAGACTAGTTTTAATATATAATTAAATTTATTTTTTAAAAATAATTAGTTAGGGGTATTAATTAATTATGAGAGTAGTTTAATTTAAATAAATATACTATAGTATGACAAATTGTCACACCCTGAAATCCGTAACATTTGTAAAGCTGAGTGATCTAAGTATGGAGAGATGGAAGTGATTGATAATAAGAAAGGTTAAGGGAAGAAAAGTGTTGTAAAAGGAAAACAAATGAATTATAAGCCCAATAAATAAGTTGTAAACTATGAATTTATAAATTATGAACATAGTAAACAAGTGATAAATAGGAAGTAAGCAAATTATAGATATAGTAAGCTATTGTAAACGAAAAGGAAATAAAAAGCAAACCAATAATAAATGAAAGGTAAGTAAAAAGGGGAAACAAGAAAATGCTTAAATTATACGCAAATTGCGAACAAAGTAATATGGAAATTGGGTATAAACGTAATATAGAACATCTATAGATAAAGATGGTGCAGTCCGGGAACGTGGATTCGGAAGGATCGCAGAGAAATTCGTCGAACCTCCGTAGTTAAACGTGCTCAGGTTAAAGTCAAAGGGAAGATGAGACCTTCATAGGAAGTCGACCCTAAACACGTAAATTCGGCAATATGAGTTACAATAGGGTATCAGGCGGGCGCTGACCGCATCCGGAAGGTGAAATAAAGCCCCCAAAGTCCAATGAGACCTAACTGTAATTTCAAAAAAGTCAGGGACTAAAATGTAATTTTTCTAAAAGTTGTATAAAACCTTGATAATATGTTAAATATGAGATCTTGAGATTAAATAGGTAATAATGGTGAAATTATGGTAGTTTCGAAAATCGTACGCGCGGAGAATTCCACGAAAACACGAAAAGTAGTCTTACGCAGAACCTACGGGTTCGATTTAGATTTTGAACCCCAAGACGGTTTAATTTGTAAAAGTGTAAAACATGAAAGTTGTCATTTTATGTGTTAGCTAAAATTAAAAACAAGAATCACCTAATTTGGACATGTATGGATGAAATTACTTCGAAATTAGTAAACGGTGTGCAGGCTGCCTAGGGCAGTGCGACTGGGTCTAGCAGAAAACGACGCCAAATATTATCTATAGCTCGGATTGATCTGAAATTTTAAAATAGCATATATTTAGGTGTCTATTTTCATTTGGCACAAGAATTATTGAATTTTGACTAGTATGCAAAAAGTTATAAATGAAGAACTGTAACTAGGTTAAGTGAGGACCTTAAAAGGACTTAATTGAAATATCTTGTTAAATAAAAGGGGGCTAATTGGTGAAAGGCATAAATGGAGGCATGTGCTTAGGAAACAAGTAAAAGTTTAAGGTTTTGACACTTGGATAGATCCTAGCCATAGAATATAATAGTTAAATTAAATTACGACCATTAGATTAGAAATTAAATAAATAAAAAAAATTAAAAATATATAAAGTCAAAATTAAGACATGTTCTTCATTTTTGAAGAGTTAAAATGCTCTCTTCTCCTCCCATGGTAGCCGGCCCTCCTAAGTGCCAAGTACATGCACGACCAGGGACCCAACGGGACACCGAGGTCGGACGACAGTCTGGGAAGCTCTGTGAAGTGACTATAAATAATGTAAATAATGAAAGATGTATGATAAATAAAGGTTCTAGAAAGGCAACCAGCGCGTCCGGGGACAAAGATAGGCCAAAGGAGCTCAACGGGGCTCAATGGGCTCCAGAGGAGGTGTTAGGGACCTACGTGTAATTTTGTAAAAAGTTGTGTAGGGTCTTGATACTGCCTAAAATTGATGATAAATATGAAATCTCAAGAGTTTACTGGTCGCAATGGAGTGACACAGAATTTTCAGAAAATGCACGGTTTGAAAGATATATCGGGTTTCTCATTAGGGGTAATTTGGTCTTTTGTCAAGAAGGAGGCTAATGGACATTTTGTACAACTTCAAACACCATTTTAGTCATAAGAAATAATTGGTAATGTGTTGGTTGATTGCTAGCCAATCAAAGTGATGATTCAACATTACTAACTAACCAAAAATTCAAGAAATAAATAAATGAAAATGAAATAGAATTTCCAACATATAAAAGGAAGCTTAAGACAACTAAATGAACAAAAAAAAAACTCTCCATTTTTCCTCTCCAAACTTTCGGCCTCCATTGAAGAAAGGGGAAGAGATCATTTTCAAGGTATTTCTCCATTTCTATACTTGAATTTCATGAATTTTAGCCTAGTTTTCCATTCCTAAGTAAGATTAAACAAGTATATGGGATCAAATCATTACTTTTCATGGTATCTCATATGAACCCTAATATGGTGGAAAAGGGGAAAAATTAGGGTTCTTACCTAAGGTTGAAGAAGAAGTTGGGAGATGATGAAAAGTAGTGATTTAAGCTTAGTTAAGCATGAATTTCAACCTAGTTTGCAAAAATTAAGTATGTAGCTTAAGGTTTCTATACCTAGGGTTTTTGTAACTTTATGGAAGTGTGATTTGTTATAGGAAATCAAGAAGAAAAGCTAGAAGAAGGACACTAAAAGCTTAGGAAAGCTTAGAAACACGGTTTGGTACCTTAACTTATACAATTTTCCAATTTTCCTTTGATTTTCATGATATGGCCGAATGGCCTTTGCTCTTGATTGATGTGTGTTTGTGTTTTAAAGATGTATAAACATGTTTTGAGTTGCCAAAATGTTATTTGAGTAGTCAAAAGATTTATTTGAAGCTAAACATACAAAATTGTCTTAATTAAGCATAAACTTTGATGAATTTTCATAAAATATCTAGAAAGAATTTTGAGGTAAGGTCTTCTCCTACCTTCATAATATATTGAAAGGTGTTCAAAAATAATTTTTACAAGAAAAAAATGCACTCCCTCCTTGGTGCATGTAATTGGGCCGAATGGGTCCTTAAAATGAATCAAAAGTTGACAATTTTTTCATATATGTATTTCAATGCCAAAACCTTTGAATCTTTAATCTATATTGTATAAGTGACCTATGGACACTTAAAGGGAAGTATATGACACAATTTGGGTGCCTAAGGGAACCTTGATTGGGTCATAAGCTATCTCTTCCAAGTTGTCCAAGTTCACCAAAATACTATTCATTTTGCAAAATACTATTTATTTGGTATATTTGGGTTACTATTCATATTGTAAACTACTATTCATTTGGTATGTTTCCAAAGTATGTCTAAAGTGTTGTTAAGTAATAGCCAAATGTTTATACAAGTATTGATATGTGAACTGTATGCTATAAAAACATAAAGCTCTACTTGGTTTGAGTCGAACTAGGTGATAAGGGTATGACGCGTCATATATATTATCGTAAAAGCGGTCCGCAGTATATTGATATGGATATTATTGTATGGATTGGCGCCACTTATGGATATAGTCGGAGTGCTGCAAGGCACCCGATAAGTCATTGTATTGTTATCTGATATGGAAACTGTTCAGTGGTTTCAGTACCACCGTACTGTGATTATTGAATAAGTTGCCATTATTGGATTATATTGTATTGTATTGTCTTATCCCAAGTTCAGCTATGTAACCAGTAGAGCGCGGTAATTGTAATACTGAACTATTAAATGTTTTCATCGTTTTGCATAAATCACCTATTCTGTTTCAAAAACACTTATTACCAAGATTTATTACAAACTCTACATTCTTTCTTAATATTGTTTAAATTATTTATTTACTTTTATAAGTTAAGGTACCCACTGGGCATTAGTGCTCAGCGAGTTATTTGCTGTAACTCGTAGGTTCGCAGACAAAGATCTAATAGATATCAGTACTTGGTCACTGGCAGCCAAGGCAACATATAAGGTCCTTTTACTTCTGTAATAGAACATTAGTAGTGACATGTATATAAATAATAATAGTACTCCCAGATAAATATTAGGATATCGTATACTTAGTAACCTTTTAATTATGTGATTTGAACTAAGTTTTTGCAAGTGGTAATAGAATTGCTTATTTTCGGTCTATATGAGGAGTGAGGGTATAAGGACAGATTGTCGAAGTGTTTGAGATATTTTCTTTGCATGATCCCAATGTATAGTCGCAGGGACTATTCATTTAGTCGCTGTTACTATTCACAGACTGTCTGTTCCTAAGCGGAACTCTGGCAAAATTTTCGTAAAAATAAAGTTAAAATTTGACTAAGTAATTAATAAAGTCCATGTATAAAATATAAGCCCACCTAGTAAACTGGCACATAAATGTATATTACAACTCCAGTACCAGAATGTAGCGCTTATTCGGGGTCTCCTATAAGGCTTAGAAAGGGTGTTACAATCAATATATCATGGTTTTGTTTCTCATGGTTATGTCCGTTATGGTCATGGACTACACCTGGTTCTGCGAGAGTTTCAAAAAGCTAGGCCCCACTAGCCTCCTTTAAAGCAACCCTACTTCACTCTAACATGGATGACCTCTTTTGCATAATCTTTGAAACATGAAGAGTCATTAAAAGCGTTGCTTATCTTTTTCACATTTTATCACTGTTTACATCATAGGAATGGACATAAGGATGAACCCCCATAGTGATTAACAAAGTCCATGCAATTAGGGTGTAATACCCCTTCTAGACCTTACGGGAGACCCTGAAGAAGTGCTACGTTCTAGTACTGGCGTTGTGGTATTCATATATGTGCTAATAAATTAGGTGGGTAAATGCTTTGCATATGGGTTTTATTAAATACTTAATCAAATTTTAACTTTATTTTTATAAAAATTTTGCCAGAGTTCTGCCTAGGAACGGACAGTCCGTGAATAGTAACAACGACCGATCGAGCAGTCCCTATGACTATTCACTGGGATCCTGTAAAGAAAAAGTTTTTATTAAATACTTAACCACATTGTAACTTTATTTTTACGAAAATTTTGCCAGAGTTCCGCCTAGGAACGGACAGTTCATGAATAGTAACAGCGACCGATTGAGCAGTCCCTGCGACTATTCACTGGGATCCTGTAAAGAAAAAGTTCCACAAACACTTCGGCAAGCGTCCTTATACCCTCACTCCTCAAATTAAATAAAAATAAGCACTTCTATAACATCTGACAAGAACTCATTTCAAATCACAAAATTAAAAGTTATTAAGGTATATGACATGACATCCTAACATTTATCTGGGAGTTCTACTAACATTTATATACATGCCACTACTAATATCCTATTACAAAAGTAAAAAGACCTTATATGCTGCCTTGGCTGTCGGTTGTCGGTTATTGGTATCTACTTTATCCTTAGCTGCTAATCTGCGAGTTACAGAAAATAACTCGCTGAGCACTAACGCCCAGTGGGTACCTTAACTTATATAGGTAAGTAAATAATTTAAACAATAATGAGAAAGAATATAAAATTTATAATAAATCTTGGTGATGAATGATTTTGAAACGGAACAAGTGATGTATGCAAATCAATAAAAACATTTATCAGTTCAGTAATACAGTTACCGCGCTCTACTGGTTACTTAGCTGAACTTGAGATAAGGCAATACAATACAATAAAATCCAATATTGATAACGTATTCAATAATCACAGTACTGTGGTACTAAAACCACCAAATAGTTTCCATGTCAGATGAAAAATAGCTATCGAGTGACTTGCATCACTCTGACTTTAACAATAAGTGGCGCCAATCCATACAATAATAACAGTAACAATAATCTGCGGACCGCTTTAACAATATTTTATGACTCGTCATACCCTTATCACCTAGTTCGACTCAAACCAAGTAGAGCTTTATATTTTCACAGTATGTAGTTCACATATCAATACTTGCATAACAGTTAACTACTTATTTAGCAATACTTTAGACATACTTGCAAACATACCAAATGAATAGTACTCAAATACCAAATGAATAGTATTTTGCACAATGAATAGTATTTTGGTGAACTTGGACGACTTAAAAGTGATAGCTTATGACCCAATCAAGGTTCCCTTAGGCACCCAAATTATGTCATATACTTCCCTTTAGGTGTCCATAGGTCACTCACACAATATAGATTAAAGATTCAAAGGGTTTGGCATTGAAATACATATAGTGCAAAAATGACAATTTTTTGTTTCCTTAAAGGGACCATTCGGCCCAACATCCCCCACCAAGGGTGTGATGTATTTTTTTTCTTACAAAAATTGTTTTTAAACATCTTACCATATATTAGGAAGGTAGGAGAAAACCTTGTGTCAAAATTCATTTTAGATATTTTATAAAAATTCATCAAAGTTTCATGCACAATTTGTCAACTTTGCATGTTTGATCTTAAATAAATCTTTTGATCACTCAAATGATATTTTAACAACTTGGAACACATTTATACTTCATATAAACACAAAAATCATGACATTAAAAGGACTAGGCCATTCGGCCATAACAAGAAGACAAGGAGAAATTGGAATTTTTCATAAGTTAAGGTACCAAACCTTAAATTCAAGCTTCCTTAGCACTTTATGTGTAACTAGGGGTGTTCAAAATAATCCGATCCGACTGATCCGATCCGCGATCCGACTGATCCGATCCGAAAAATAGGATATCCGATCCGATTTTTAGAGTTTCGGATATTTCGGATCGGATATCCGAAAATTTTCGGATCGGA
>CATIWJ010310971.1:0-15641 GCA_949640765.1 Croton laevigatus
GCTTTTCTTAGATTAGGGTGGATTCTCTAATTCTTGGATTGCATCACGAATTCAGATCTACTTATCAACTACGTTGTGGCGTTCTTCTAACTTCGTTCCTCAAATCCTTCGATCATTAGCGTTCTTGCTTTGTTAAGCAACGGGTGTTATAGGGGGTGGATTTTCCTTCGTTATTGGATTCGTATCACTTTAAGTATTCAGCCTATATATATATATATATATATATATATATATATATATATAAAGACACAATTTTAATTCTGTATTATGCTTTTTTTTTTTGACGTCTCCAGCCTATTAAACTTTGTTTATTATCACATGATATAAGTTTAATTTAAAGCGGAAAATGGGATGTTGTCGTACACGAGACACAAATGGTCGCAGCTAAGACAACCCAGTAGAGTCATTGCGAGCGTGCTCCATGTGTCGCGAGCATAACATTCACCAGCGTTACTGCTGCGGGCACCAGATCACGCCGCGAGAGAATCAGTGTGCAACCATAAAAATTTTGGTATTGAGCTACGGGCGTGCGGTCATACTTTGCGAGCGTGATGTCCACTCAGCAATCCCATCGCGAGGGCGGCGATGATGTCGCAGGCACGACACCAACCATTTCAACTACACATTTCTTATTCATTCAAACATAACTTTTTATTCACAATTTCAATTTGAACAATTCAAAAGTATTTGGAAACTAGCATTTCAAGCTTCAAAAATGTCTTTTATACATTTTTAAAATCCATTATTTGACTTTACTTCTGGGTGCTTATATTTGCAATTAATTTAATCTTTAGCATTGAATACTTAACTCTCTAATACATTTGCATTTTGTACCCTCAATCGTTGAGATCATATTTTCTTTTACATTTAGCTTATTACCCCTTTCTTATGGGCTAACCATTTTGGATACTATTTACTTCTTATCTTTCATGCATGATAGGATATTCTCTGGTGTTTATGAAATTCCTAATGTCTCATTCTTTTCTATCTAGCATCTTTTGAATCCACTGTGTCTATTAAAAAAAGATTCAAGTGTACAATATTATAAAATTCCCCATTGTCATCAATAATTTCTAAATCTCTACTCGTTCGTAATTCTGCATGAAAACTTCCTATACTACTAAAATTCTCAACAGTATTTCAAACTTTTTCTCATCCAGCCATTCATCACACTGCACACATAATTAAAATTTTTATCACAGTAGAACAAACAGGTCACAATAGTTTCACACAAGACAATCATCAAACACATCTTAACATCTTGTTACAATGCATTCAGGTTTTCAAAATGGGTTGCATTATCATTCAACTTTACTAATCATGTCCTTTTTATTTCTCTATCATTCGTTTTGCACTTACGTCACCTTATTTCTTTCCATCTTTATTTACTGATTAATGTCAGTTCTTCGCATGCTTCTATCTAATATGTCTATTTACTAAAGCTCTGCTTTTTTACCCATTTCCTTGTATTTCTATTTCTACTAGTTTATGTCTTATTCTTTCATTTATTCCCTATTGTTTTATGTCGATGCTCTCGCATTTTCCTCCACTTCCTTTTTATGTTTCGTATTTATAGTCTACAGTTCGGTTATCCTGGTTAGTATATACTGATTTCTTAGTTTAACCATCTATGAATAGCTAAATCGGTGCTCTAATACTAATAAATGTAACACCCCTTCTAGGCTTATCGAAATAAACCTATAAGAGGGTTACACATATCTTTTGCATGGTATATAGAACTTAAAATTTTATTAATATTACAAATAATGTATTTTATTATAAATTATACTACATTTCTTTACAATTCTTCAGTATATGCCATCTCAAGCTTGGGTGATTCCAATGCCTTTTAGCTATGCTGGTTCTTTTCTCGATCTTTCACAACTACAAGTTAGCAAACACTAACTTGTTGAGCGATAAGCTCAATGGATACTTTATTCTAATAAATATAAATATTACACAACCAATCTCGAATCAACATACATAACAGAGAATGAGCAAACATAACAGAAAAGGACCTAAATGCAGAGATACAGAAGCTTCAGGCACCACGCCTTCAGCTGCGCCAGACTTCAAGGGCTAGAATTGAAATTTACCAAAACGGTGCTGTATTGGACAAAACGTAGCCTTTTCCTGCATTTTCCTGCTCTTTCTTCGCCTAACTTTTTGCTTCGGGTATCCACCAGACCCGATTACCCGATCCGGCCCATTAACGATTCTGGCATCGAGCAAGGTAACGAAATCCTCCTCTCGACGTTGCCAGTCTTTTTTCGATCTCAGAACGAGTGGCCAATGATCGGAGCTTCCTAAAATCGGTCTTGAATCTTTCAAGTAACCCGAATGCTCGATGGGTAATTCGATGTGTTCTCTACTTTCCGGCTATTGGTCGGTCAATTTCTTCTGCTGAACTTCCTTAAAACAGTTTGAGATTTCATTTTCCGGCATCAAATCTTGATTTTGACAGAGGAATTGAGAAATGGCAAATTATTTTCTTTCCTACTTCTTCCTCTCGTTCAGCTCCCTTTAAGATTCAAAACTATACAACTCATCTTCTTACACTTCCTTTTAATCCACTTATTAAGCCTCCTGATAATCACTCTAATATACAATTCGAATTTACTATAATAAGATCATTCAATATGTAGAGAGGATTTGCTAATAATTTTCGATTATTAAAAGGAAAAAAAAAGAGCACAAATGTTCTGTTTTTGTTTCCTGTATAGTTTGCCGCCGAATCCCATACAAATGCCACCTATCATTTACTTATTAAATTTTTCATAAATCCCTCATCTTTCATTCCAATCTCAATTTAGTCCTAATTTAATTAATTGCTAATTAGTCCCCATGGTTCCTTAATCTTTCCAATTTAGTCTATTTAATTAAATTCTAATTATTGTTTTTCAATCTTTTTTTTAAAACCAATATTCCGACTCTGCCACTTCGACACGTCTTTGAAGGTCGAGATGTGATCAATAAAATAAATATAATTGAAGAAAGATGAAATAATTATAAAGTTAAAACTTTAAATTTCGTGGTTTGTATTCGTAATTCCTGTCTTAAGCTCCTCCTTCATCGATCTTTATTTTATTATTGGATTTTACGGTGAATTTATGAATATAACCTTTAGATATTCCCTTTCTTAATTTATCTTTATTAAATGTATTTAATATTAATATTTCATATTTATTTACTCTCATAATCTCTCCATATATTTTCCATTTTTTTCTCATCGAATAAATCGATTAAACATTTATAATAACATTAGATCCCAAGGCATCATCATGTGTGAGACCGCTCGGTCGCGAGTGAAACGAACCTTAGCAAGGTCATCGCGAGTGCGACAATGATGTCGCAGGCATGACATCCGTTATTTTAGACTTTTGCATCTTTTATTCTTTTAGCCATATTTTTTGCCTTTCAGGACTAATTTAAGTAATTTATTTAAAGTATATCTTAAATCTTATTTGCATACTCAGGTATTCCTTATTTCAAATCTCGGAATTCGGATGTGACAATAACAGTGTCTTAGCATTATTATAAATAGCCTAGTACAATCATAAGAACAAGAAAGAACTTTAGACAATAAATAGTATTTTATTTATTTGAATTTTTCTTTGTTTGTTTAATTTTGAATATGATTATGATATATTAATAATTAGAGATTTATGATAAATTTAGTTGACATATGATTTTTTTTAATTTTAATTATATGTGGATGTGTGCTAAATTTTTTTAGTATTGAATATATGACAATTTTCAGAATATGAAAAATCGTCTAGTTGCATTGTAATTATGAACACTCAAAATGTATCAATATATTTTTAGTTATTATATTAATTTAATTTCGCCCACATGTGTATATTTTCTGGGTCTGCCATTGGCCCTCAGCCGTTTGAATCCAAGTCGAAATCAAAACGGGTTGTTCTTCACTAGATTTCTTTCAAAATCATTTCTGGCTTTGAAAACATTTTGCGGTTTCGAAATCATCAGGAAATTCTTCAATAAGAGATATCCACTGGTTAAGCATCCCAATCTCAGTTTGCCTTCCTTCTATTTTCTCTCATTTTTCTTATTATTTTTTTGAAGAAGATCAATCCATAACCTCTATATATCAATTTCTGTTTCTTTTCAATCCAAAAGCCCAAAGCTCTCCTCCCCTTTTTCCGTTTTGATTTTTTAAAGAACAAGAAAAAAAGCCCTCATGTCTAGGCTTAACGCTTGAAAGAAAAAAATGAAATAGAGATGGGTGAAATGCGAAAGGGCTAGGTCTACGGCGATCGGAGCTCAAAGCTCGGCAGGTGGGAGGTGGAGCGTCTCCGGCAACAAGATTTGGAGAAGAGGAGAAGGGGGCAATCGGATGCTGGGTTAAGAAAGGGAGGGAGAGAGAAGAGATTAGGTCCTGTACAATTTTTCGTAAGAGAGATAATAGAGATAGCTCCGTCTAATTGATTTTACACATGCTGTTACTCGTTAAAAAAAGGTGTTAGTGTATAATTTTTTTTATAAATTGAGGGGCTTAATAATACTATTAATATATTAAGAGGGGTTGATGTAAAAAGAGTGTGTAGTACAAAGGCCTCATATAGAATGTCTTTCGAAAAACTTGTGATAGCTTAAACTCATATAAAGGTTGGAATAACCAATATTGATGGAAGAACATGCCACATTACCAGACTACGTCGATCTATTACCCATACTTGAAGATCAAAGATTTCCAACCCAAAAAAATTAATAGTCCATTTTGTATTTTGAAATAACAAAAGCAAATAAGAATACTTAAACATAAAACTATTTAAAAACTTCATAAATGAGAGGACCAAAAACACGCACTGCAGGGAAACGAAAAGCACCAATCTATGTTCTAGCCAGATTTAGAACTTATTAAGAACAAACAAAGAAATTAGAAGAAAAACAAATTAGGAACCACTGCCGATCAAAAAAGATCAACAAGACTCGATCAAGAAATATTAGAAGAAATTTTTAAAACATCATAAATCCATCAAAAAACAACAAATTTAAAACAAGCTCAAACAATGTTCAATTCATGTTCAAAACAATGACAAAACTGCAAAAAGGAAAAAAAAAATCACAAGATTCAGACCATGTTTTGAAAATAAAAGAATACTAAAAAAAATCATTGTTCGGAATTTGTTAAAAAATTGATCAAAATTTGTTCAAAAATAGATAAAAATATAAAAAGTTCAGCATAAAATATCAAAAATAACAGCGAAAAGCAAATAGGCAGGAAAAACAACAGCAAAAAACACAAAAAAAATTTCTAAAGAAACCAAAAATTTCACCATCTCACAGATTAATCCAACCTGCACAAGTTTTTCACCATAAAAAATCAAAGATAAAACACAACAAAAAATTCAAAACCAAAAAATAAAGTAACAAAAATAATCATAGTACCTAAATAGCTTAAAAAAAACCATCAAAACAACAGTAAATTCAGCATAAAAAATCTAACAATACAGTAGCAAAAAATACCAAAAAATGCAAAGAATTAGTTTATAGCAGCTAAAATATCAAAATAACATATAAAACATGTTGAAAACCTAGTTAGTGCATGTTTAATGGCTGTTTAAATAAAAATGCAAAACATTGCAGCAAAAGAACCTATTGATAATAAACTGCATCATCACAAAATCAATGAGACCAAGAAAATCACAAGCATCTAGTGGCCAAATGAATAAAAATTGCAGCAAAATCAAAATTAAGAAAAATAAACAAAATTTATGTGTTCTAGCAGCCAAACATAAAAAACTATTTTAAACAAAGGTCAAAGTATGCTTACGACTAGTTCAAACAATCTTACAAACCATTTGTTCAAATTATACTTACTCCAGTAAAATAAAAATTAAAAAAAATTCAAAGTTTATTAAACAAATATTCAAAGTATGATCACAAATAGTTCAAATAATCTTGTAAACCATTTGTTCAAACTATACTTAATCTAATAAACTCAAAATTCAAAAAAATTCAAAATATATTAAATAAATATTCAAAGTATATTCACAATTATCTTGTTCAAAGTATATCTCAAACCCTGTTAAGCATAGAAAATCCATTGTTCAAACCATGTTCAAACCCATTATTTAAATCATGTTCAAAAACAGTTCAAACCCTGTTCAAAGTCTCTTTAAAAAGAAATCCTATTAATATTTAAAAAGAAACCTTATTAAGCATAGAGAAACCCATTGTTCAAATCCCGATAAAAAATTGTTCAAATCCCGATAAAAAACCATTCAAATCCAATTCAGAAAATGTTTAAATCTTGTTATGTTAAGAAACTATAGAGTATTACATTCACCTATCATAAATCAAAATTGTCAAAAATAATACTAATCATCCATATCATTTTTTTTTATCATGAAAGCAAATAAGTGTGAAGAGTTTACCGGGGTACAAAAGATGAAGAAGCCATTGCTCAATAAAGCCATTGATTTATACACTGTATATGAAAGACATATTCACTCTCTAGTTTTTCCAAATAATCTTTTTCATAATTTTTTACAATAAACAAATCAAATAATTTTTGAATTATGCATATAAACAAATTAAATAATTTATATATGTTTAAAAAGTGTTCAAACCCTGCGAATTATAGGACTAGAACGCAATTCATATCCTATAACTGTGTTTCAACTTCTATCACAAGTATTAAAAACCATCTCTTAAAACGACAAAAGGTAAAAATATATAAATTAGGAAAAATATATATGTATATATGAAGATATTATTAAATTTTTTTTATGGAAATTCAAATCAATGTTTAGAAAAAAAAGGAAATTAGGAATTACAATTTTAAGAACACTTGAACCTATTTGAATTGAAGTTATTATAAAGAACTAAAAGCTATTTGAACGAAAATTATTATAATTTGAAGTTGAACTAAAGCTGTTTTAACAAGAAAACAGTTAGGATAATTTTTAAGGTAAAATTTCAAAAGCAGTAATTAGGTGATATTGGAACTACAATTCAAAGAGAAACAATTTCTTATAACTTTTCACTGAAATGTCATAATCTATATTATTTAGTTTGTGATGCTCATAAAACAAACAAGCAGATTCCTAAAGGGAATTCAAGAAACCACAAAAACAATCGATGATTAAGTCCACTTATTTTAATAATTAATATATCAAAGAAAGGAAAAATTATAACATTAGAATAACAAATCTTCCTAAGTACTGTTAATACTGGAAGAAACTCTTAACACAATTGCAGGGTCCAGGGCCGTCTAATAAATTTGAGAGGCCCTGTATGTAATATTAAAATTGGACGTTGGACCCTAAGAAAATTAGGATATATATTATTAGAATTAATATAAAATATGTATTCTAAGGGTGGTTTAGTGGTATATGCTTGTTAAATCAAGTTAAACATCTTAGGTTCAATCCTTAGTAGGTACATTTAAAGTTTTTTTTTTAAAAAAAAATTAATGAATTTTTAAATTTGGGGGCCCTGTGCAAGTGGGCTGCTTGCACAGCCTAATCTACGGCCCTGGCAGGGTCTGATATTTAAATATTTGACAAAATATCTAACCATCACTATCACACCAAAGGAGAAAAAAATTAAAGCAAACAACATTAAACAAAAGACAAGGAATGAAGGATATCTTACCTCTTCCTCTATTGAAAGACTGCATGGGGTAAAGAAACACAATAAAAGAAAATAAATAATAATTAGTGCCACGCAAATAAAGAGCTTATTAGGAACATTCTTTTGAAAAAAAAGTACCTCTTCTGAAATATATTTGCAGGTTTTGAAGACTTGCTTCAACAAAGATGATGAAAACAGAAGTAACAAAAATGAAATATTAATTCTTCTCAAACAAAAATAAAAAAAAAAATTAATTGAAAAGAAAACAAAATCATGTTTTATGTTGTAAACAAACTCAGGAGGGTCAATCTACATCATTAAAAATAAGTTTTTAATTAATTTAAAACATCTCCCATAAAATTCACTAGGAAAATCTCGGTTCACTCAGGAAGAGAAGTTCAAACATGTCCAAAAATCTACCTTCCCACTGTTGATCATTTTATACAAAATAAAGAATGCAAAGAAATCCATGGGCTAAAATAATGAAGAATATCATATTTACTTAAATGGGATAATACATACTTTGATCCCCAATGTTTGAGCCAAACATGCAGTTGGCTACTTTTCCTTTTCAAGGCGCCACTTTGATCCCTAACGTTGAAAAACCGTTGAATATTTGATCCCTGGACTGAAACGTGGATCACAAATATATCAAGGTGTGTGAGACCGAAGAAAAAATAATATAATATTATTATTTATTTATTTTATTTAATAATATTTATTATTTAAATATTTATTTATTCCCTTCCATCTATTGTCCTCTTCCTCTCCACCCCAACCTTCACCCGCCACCACCTCCTCCATCGCCACCACCTCCTCCATCTCCACCACCGACTCCTTCTCAACCGCCAACTCCGCCACCAAATCTTCAACCACCATTGCCTCCTCCATCCCCACCGCCGACTCCACCACCAAATCTTCACCGGCCACTTCCTTCTCCATCTTTACCACCACCACCGCCACCTCTTCTCTTCTCTTTCTCTCTTCTTTTTATTTTGCATTCTGCTCCATAATTTTGGTTTATTATTGATTCTTTTGTTGTTGTTGTTTATGAATTATAAGGATTTGGTACAAAATTGATGGAGACAGTTGAGGTTGGAAGTTGAAGACTTCTCTGTCGAAACAAAGGTTTGTTTCTTAAGCTTTTTTTTGTTCCTCTTTTTTTTTAATCATTGTTTGATTATATTAAAATTTGTTTGTTTTCCAGAAAAGTGATGCCAAAGAAACTTACAACAATAACGATGTTAATGACATTAAGGATTTGGGCGTTGAAGCTTCTTTTGGAGAGAATGTTTTGGATATTGAAGTAGAAAGGGGTGGGTTTTCTGTTACAATTCTTTATTTTCTTTGGGGCTGACTCTACTACAAGGCTTGATTTGAGAAATTCGTCAAATTCTTGTTCAGGTACATCCATTGAGCTTGTTTTAAAAAAAAATAGATAGAAAATGGAGAAATTAATTTAATGGGAATGGGAAATTATGAAACAAAATAGGGGAAAAAATTGCAGAATTGAAAGTTTAAATTATTTCCTAATTTGTTTATCAAAACAGATCTTTCTTTCAAAATTGAGCTTGTTTAAATTATAGGAATTGGTTGTGTTGCCATTATTGGATTCAATCATGTGCTTTACGGAACAATTAGAAGCATCTCTTTCTTCGTCAAATTCTTGTTTGTATTTGCAATATATTTATGCCTGCTAATAAATCTGCTTCAGTGTTAGCTACCGAATCAAATTTTGCTGATTTACTTCCATCTTCTTGTCTTGGCTTTCCATTTTTTAGGTACACATCTGCAATTTGTTTTGATTTTCCTAACCTGCAAAAAAGAGAAAAAAGAAATATTAATTCATCATCTCAAGATAGAGAAAGGAAAGGAAAGAAATTTTGCCGGCGTTATTGTTACCAGAGAGTAGAGTGGAGCTTGAGGAGGAAGGTTTTTGAGATCAAAAAGGTCTTTCATGTCCATCATTCGTTCATATTTTCTGCAACTAATATGCCAAATTTAATAATAATAATAATAATAATAAAAATGCCATGTCAGCGCATGTATTACATGCACATGTGTGTTTGTGGCCATTTCAGTCCGGGGATCAAATATTCAACGTTTTTGTAACGTTAGGGATCAAAGTGGCGATCCGAAAAGGAAAGGTAGCCAAACGTATGTTTGGCCCAAACATGAGGGATCAAAATATGCATTAACCCGTTAAAAAAGTTATAAATTGCTTGAAATAGCATTTTACTTAGTTGAATAATGGATAAGAAGGATCTCAGTAAATGAAATTTAACCGCCGTTAAAACATTGGTATCTATGAATAAAAAAAATGTTTAGGAAAATTTATGATTTTCTTCCTATATTTTTACATAATTGATGATTTTTTCATGTATTTTTTAATACAAACGATTTTTCTCCATGTGTTTTACATCTCTTAAACAATTAACTTCTTCTGTTTAAATATCACCAATTTTCCATTAAATGTAGGATCATTTTACTAATTTGACCTTGTATTATTATTTTATTATTTTTATAAATTAAAAAAGCAAATATTGAAGCCTAGACCCATAACCTCTTCCGCTGCCTCCTCCACCATCTCTACCAACGCCATTCTAACCATTTCGCCACTTTTAGCCATTTGATCTACTCTTGACAAACAACTAACTAGAGAGAGAGAGAGAGAGCAAATGGAACTTTTAGCCTCTGGCAGCGATCCACAACTCAAACCGGCAAAGTAAGATCACCGATCAACTTCTCATCATCTAAGCTTTCTGTCGTGAAGCCTCTTGTTACCGAGAAGATATGAACGGGTAGGTTCGTTGGACCCGTTCGGATTGTAGATGATCCGACGGCTTTTTCGAGCTCTTTCGGCTAACTTTTGCTTCGATATAGATATTTTTGAA
Source organism: Croton laevigatus (assembly GCA_949640765.1). NCBI lineage: Eukaryota > Viridiplantae > Streptophyta > Magnoliopsida > Malpighiales > Euphorbiaceae > Croton > Croton laevigatus. The sequence continues at coordinate 10,497 of CATIWJ010310971.1, forward strand.
ATCCTCTCTGTATTAGTTTTGTTTTGATGTATAGATTGTCGTGACATGTTGCAGATTTCTAGGTCAATTTTTTTGTGAGTTCTGGATTGTTTTTGTGATTTTTTGGTAAAGTTATGCATAACCAATTAAAAAAGTTGGTATTTTGGAATCCTCGCTGAGAAACAAAGCTAATGGCATATGGTATGGTTTATTCATTTCTATCACCGATTGAACTTTGCCGCAGCCAGAACCACTGTGGAGATGGTGGAGGTGGAGGAGGTAGTGGAGATGGTGGGTCTGGGATTCTGCAAATTTTTTTCCTTTTTAATTTTATTTTTTAATATATAAAAATAATAAAATAATAACCCAAGGTCAAATTAGTAAAATGGCCATAAATTTAATAGAAAATCGGTGATATTTGGATGGAAAAAATTAATTGTTTAACATATGTGAAACACAGAGAAAATCATTCGTTTATTTTATATATATATATGGATATTACATAAAACATCCATAAGTTTTCACTATAACTACAATTTTCTTCCTGTCTTTTATTTAATGAAAAAGAAAAAAACCCTGCTTTATATTTCCATCGACATTAAAGCCATTCTGTCTATTTTTTTTATTGAAATAATTGTTAAAAGATTAAAATGTAATTTTTATGGGCCTTTTTAAAAAAACTAAAAAATGAAGGATTGAAATGGAAATTTTTCTTCTTCTTCCTTGACCCCCAACTCTTGCCACCATGAAAGCCAAGCTCAACTGCCACCTCTATGACAGCTCCATCACCATAACCGCCCGTGCCAAGGCCGTGACTGCCACCACTGAACCTCTTCCGCCACGCCGCCATCGATCAAATATCAGAAACCAACTCTGCTTCTTGAATGTTCGATCTAACAACTATACCACTAAAGATACTACTGCTTCTTCGTCTTTTCTTCTCACTGCCATCATCTTCGTTTTCACCTGTCATCCCTTAAATGAAGAAGTAGACTTTGGATCTAACTAGATCCTTGATTTTATGTTCAGAGTATCAATGATCGTGAGACTGGTAGATCTCGCGGATTCGGATTTGTGACCTTTAACGAGGAGAAATCAATGAGAGATGCGGTCGCCGAGAAGGTGGATATGGTGGAGGTGGTTATCATCGTGGTGGTGGTGGCTATAGAGGTGGCGGCTTTGCAGAATGTTCGCTTGGATTTTCCGGCCAAACCTATGGAGGTGGCGGCTAAGCTTGGCTTTCATGGTGGCTAGGGTTGGGGTTCAAGGAAGAAGAAGAACAATTTCCATTTCAATCATTCATTTATTCAGTTTTTTTAAAAAGACCCATAAAAATTACATTTTTGTCATTTAACAATTTTTTTAATAGAAAAAATAGACAGAAAGACTTTAATGTCGACGGAAATATAAAGCATGGTTTTTTTTGTTCATTAAATAAAAGACATGGAGAAAATTGTAATTATAGTGAAAACTTATGGATGTTTTATATAGACACACTCTTAATTCTAACGAAAAACTTTGAAATTTCTATCCATATTCGAATGCGTAAATTTGTAATTATATTAAAATATATATATACATAAATGGCTCAAGGATTGTTTATTCAAATGACACAAATTCTTTCTTTTGAGCGAATTAGTTTCATCTTCGAAATTCATTCTCTTATCTAAAACAGTTAATGCAAAAAAATCAAAGTAGGGAAAGAAAAATTCAACAATATGAAATTGTTTAAAAGAGGTAATTCTTAATTAGGAAGATGATTAGAAAAAAGGGTCAAATAAATAACAATAAATATATTGAGTTTATTAACTTGAAAGCAAGGTCCTAAAATGACTCATTAGAAAGCAATTGCAAATCAATTCTTGAATGAAATTGAGGGATAGCTTTTTTGGACTCATTCACGAAGTTTATATTTGAAAATAATCAATTTCTGACTAATTTTAGCTTTAAATTTACGTTTTTCATCACGTCATTTTGAAATGGATAATTCAGTTTTCATTTTAAATAAATTCTTGCTTATTTCTTCAGATTTTTCTACCTTTCTTATAAAATTTTTGGATATAGCAAATATAAATATTAATTTTTGGAAAATTTACGATTTAATCACTCAGGTTGGACTAATAATAATATTATTATTATTTCATAATTTTATTTTGGCATAATAATGTTATAATGTTATTGTATTTTGGCACTGTTCAACTTATAAATTATTCTCTCAATTTTTTGACGAAATATTCTATGAATATATCCTGAAAGAAGATATCATAGAATATTCCATGAATATATTTTAGAAAATGATAAAATAACTTATTAAATGAACGATGTCAAAATGTAGTGGCCTTTTAGCAATTATGTCAAAATTCAATAATTAAATAGTAATATCGGCTAAAATTTATCGATGAAAATAATAATTTTTCCATTAATTTTTGTGAAATAAAATAAACTAACAAACTAAAGAGCAGCGATTTGAGAAAAAAATAAATAAATAACATTAAAATAGTTATTTCGCTTTCAAGAAAACAAACTGAGAAAAATTAAAAATAAAAATATTTTTTTATTAAACTAATAAAAAATAAAATTGAATTTGAAGAGCATGCAGCCATTTTTGAGTGCATATGTATAATGCTAAAACAAAATAATTGAAAAGACAACAAATTATTTTGTCGTGTATAATAGTGATTAGAGCACACGAGAATATTATTCGTCATAATTTTTAAGATAAAGTTGCAAAATTGGATATTGCCAGACTGGAGGCGATTGTTATTGATGGCTACATTTACAAATTTATTTTTAGAACATAACAATAATTGTGAAGTTATTTTTAAATAATGTTTCGATTACGGTTAAGAAGCAATAAATAAAAGTAAGTAAGGGTAAGTTATTTCGTATAACGAGATTACGAAAGAAACATTAATTGAAAGGAGGGTAGTAAGGATTACTTTCCTTCGCAACTCTAAAATCTATATTTCTTACACTCCGATTTGAAGTATAAACAACAAGGATAACTATATATAATATATAATATTAATAATTTTTTGACTATATTATATTTATTTTAGTATATTAAATAAATAAGATATAAGTTAGATTTATTAAATATTATTATTATTAAATAAAACAATATTAAATAATAGTTAAAAATTAATTAATTATACGAACTATGAGCTTGAAGGAAAATAAAAATTCAAATAAAAGTGTATAGATTCAACAGTTACTTGGAATTTCAAATATATTAGCAAATTTAAAAATTTACCAAACACTTAAATTATAGCGTTGGTTGGAAATAAACAATAATATGGTAAAACAAACACACACTTACACTTAAATTTTAACGTTTAATTTTTAACATTTATTAAACAATTATTAGAAATAATTAGTTGTTGTTCAAACAACTAATTTTATCGAGACAACACAAATAAGTGATAAATACATCTATAACTTACCAAATACTTTATGGAAAATTGAGTATTAGGTTAACAATTTTATATTCATTCTAACCTCATTTATAACTAGTTAACTACCCTCATATTCATACAAAATTCACTTATAACATCCTAAATGAAATTTACAGGTCAACTGAAAATAACTAATATAGTTTGGTTTTCCAGTTGGTGGGTTAAGAAAACTTTTGATTTTAATTGTTGGAATACATAAAAAATTCACCCAAAATGATATAAAAATAAGGATTTTGTTTTAGCATTCTATCAATTAAAATAAATTTAATTATTAAAAATTTGATTTAAAACATTTTTAAATTATATTTTTATAAAATGGGTTTCTTTATAAATTCTCAAAAAAGCTGATTAAATTAATCCATATTTAAATAAAAATTTCTTCTTTTAAATGTTAAAATAATACATTGAAAAATTAAGAAAATTGATAAGAATAAATACTAGCTATAGGATGGTCTCCTACTTGCCAAAAAAAAAGCCTATTTTTTTAAGTCCACCCACTTTCGAGATTTAGCTCGATAAATCCGGACCCTACTCGGATCACACACTTAGTGGTAGGTTAGTTTCCTCTGGCGGGATAGTTGCATATCATAAGTCTTGAATCCAAAATATCTTAAACAAATTTAAACCGCTTATCACTTGAACAATTCGAAACATTCCAAGTGAATTTAAATCGCTTATCACTAAAACCAACATCATTCATCAATTCAGCCACATTTTAAGCACATTTTTTTTAAAAAAAAAATTGGAATATTAGGTTTTTAGGCAAAGCTAGATGTGACCTTCAATAGGAGAATAAATTAAATTCTAAGAATTATCTAGACACTAGGCACTTGCACTAAAATTGAATTCTCCGTGGATGCTTTCAAGTTTGCAACATGTGATTTTTTTTAAAAAACATTTCTATATTGTTTCTTTCGTTTTCTTTTAACTTTTTAATATTTTTTTTTGGATATTTCGTTTAATTATTAATATTTTTCAGGTGCATAGACAAAATGAAGTTTTAAATTTTTGTAAACATAAAATTGGTTGGCAATATATTTTTTTATTAACCACAAGGTGTACTGAACAACTACTGACTATGAACTAATACATTTAAGCCATAGTCATATCCAGACTAATTCTTGTTTGAATTGGGTAAGTCTTTTTTTTGGAAAGCAAAGCTCTGACCCCATATACGAGGGAGTTTGAACCTATAATATTATTTAAGTCAGAAAAACTCTTTACCAATTCATCTGAGTCTTGGAGTTAAATTGGTTGGCAATATATTAGTATAAAGATTTTACATAACAATAAAAAAAAAATCCAATTAAATATTCATACCCTAAAGGGAAATTTGAATGGACAAGTTCTAAAATTTAGTTCAATAAACCTAACAATTTTTTTGCATAGCCTATTTCATTTCTACCTAACTAATCACTAATAGGCTAAAACCTCTATTTTTAGTAGTTGCAAATTGCAAAAACTAGTGCCTTTTTTTTTTTGAAAAAATACAAACAACCATCAAACTTATTATTTTTAGGTCCAAATTTATATAGTTTTTAAATATTATTTTTTAGACTAGTGAATATTTGTGACCTAACCCTTGTATATCCCATTCATTGTAGGAGAAGAGGAGTGTGCTATTTTTTGGCCCATTTCCGGCTGCAAAATAGCAAATTCAAGATTAAAATCTGACGGATTCGTTAATTTCAAATCACATACTTTCTAAAAT
>CATIWJ010311170.1:0-16524 GCA_949640765.1 Croton laevigatus
ATTTTACAAAAGACAGAAGTTTCTTCCAAACAAAATGTCCTCTGGGAACTCTCCAGGAATCTGCAATTCCTCGGTTTCATCATCTATAGGCGGACCTGCGAGTTACAGAAATAACTCGCTGAGCAACTCCATGCTCAGTGGATACAATACATATAAACAATAATGTTTAAAACCAGTTGACGAATTCGTTTCGTGGAAATATATCTTATATAATCATAAAATGCAGTGGTCATTTAGCAAAACTATGCATTGAATAATATTCAGCATACTTTAAAACACTGAGCTTAATTAATGTAACAACATAATTTTTACTCTACTGATCATACTGGATTCCAATATAAGATTAAGGGCTACATTCCGTATAGCCCTCTAGACTATAGCGTCAATGCATTGCGTAAGCCCTCTAGACTATACGCATTTTTTCACGGTATTGCGTGAGCCCTCTAGACTGTACGCTTTTTTTTTCAGTATTGCGTAAGCCCTCTAGACTGTACGCATTTTATTCAATAGTAATTTCATAGCAGTCTTCTGTACAGGATCTGCCCATATGTCGACATGTTCTTATATCTAGGTTCCACTAATCAAGTAGAGTTAAACACAATTTTTCCATTCATTTATAGCATATTATTTTCATTTCCAATAATTGAAGTGCAGGGATTCAATAAAATCCAATCATTTAATTCTAAAATGCTCAGTGGATATTTCTCATGAAATTTTATCATTTTTCTCCTACCGCGCTGGTACATTGCGTCTGCAATTACCGCGTCAGTATAACAAAGCAATTTATAAATACTTTACGACTCGAACACACATTCGAGTACCCAGCAGTTTAATTCTCAAAATCAATTAAAAATAATAAATACTTAAAATAATAATGGAAATCAAAGTCAGTTTAAGTACTAGATAGTACCAAACCTGATATTCAGTCCGCTTCAATTTTCTACGCGTAATTTTTCAATTTCTGTGCTCCCCGTCAGTTTCGGGTCCTATAAATAATAATTAAATATTTTTCGTAAGTCTATAAATTAATTCGAATCCTAAAATATTCTTACTCGACTAATTAATTCAAATTATACTTCTGTTGGGCTTAATTGAACTATTTTATAAGTTCTGGGGTCAATTTGTAATATTTGGAGGGTCTAATTGTGTCCAATAATGAGTTTTGGGGTCAAAATCTAATTAAAATTAAGTCTAAGGGTTATTTAATTAACTGCCGGACTTAATTGCTCAGCCAAAGTCAATTTAGGGGTCAATCTGCAATTTTCAGGACCTGTTTGAAACGCGGCTCAAACTTCTGGGCAAAAAATAAAACGCGGCAAGAACTGTGAGGGTTTAAACAGAAGTTTACCAAACGGCGTCGCTTTGCCGCTCCTGAAACGCGGCCGTTTCGGTCAAAACGCGTCCTGTTCGTGCGTTTTGGCCCGTCTCCTTCCTCCGGCCTCAAGCTCGATTTGCAGCGGCGGCTTTAATGGCGGCCGGCGATTCCCGTATTTGTTGGCGACAAGGCGGGTACCGTTCACTTCCTTTCTTCACGAGGATTTCAAATATGCCCTTATCTCCGTCGACAAACACGTATGGCGGCCGGAAAAAGCTTCGAAAGGTTTTCGTTTATTTTGGCTCGTACGACCTCCTCCGGCAATGGTTCGAAGCAAATAAGACCACCAATCTGTTCCACTCAATCCCAGAAATCGATTGATGCAATTTATTTCGAGCTCTACGCTCGTTTTTGCAAAATCCCAATTTAAAATTTCAAGGGTTCGACGAGTTCTGTTTTTCAACTGTAACTCAACCAATTTTGAACGATTTTTAATGATTTCGGTACCAAAATTCTCAGCATTCAATTCCCTTCAATCCTAAGTTGAATTTTCGGCCAAACCTGACGGAATCGTGATGCTACGGTGAGCTAGGGGTGAAAATTGCATTCTAGTCCTTGCGGTTTTGGTCTTCTTCGTTCAAACCTTTGAAAATTGCATTTCAGTCCTTCTTCCTTCTTTCCTACTTCTATTTGATCCAATATTTTCATATTTGGTCCTTTTTGTCTTTGTTTCCTTCAATTTAGTCCTAATTTTAATTTAATTTACATATTTTATTTATTAATTCTACGATTTACACATTAATTTATTTAGCACGCGTCCCGGTTTACACAGTGAACCCTACTAACCCGGGATTACGATCGTGACATGGAAAAACATTTTTTTATTGCATTACCTTAGGATTTTTTTATTTTATTATCAATTGTTAAAAACTTTCATTATGAATATAAAGCATTAATTATACCACACACAATAAGGAGATTAGGTAAAACATAAAAAGTTTTACTACAAATTAAATATAATTAATTTAAAAATTAAAAAATCAATAAAATGCCACATAAGCCATAAATTAGTAATTATAGAAATGTTTTTCTAATGGGTTCAATATTGCATTCTTTAAAAATTAAATAGACCCCTCCAATGGTTAACTCTCAATGGTTAATCTAATTCATTTCCATCCTCCCACTAATTCACTTTCCTTTTAAATTGTTTTTTAATGACTCTTATGTTAATGTATATATTTGGTGGTAATATTTCAATTCCACTAACTACGGTTTGAACTCTTGACATCATATCAGAAACGTGCATTACTCTAACTATTTAAATTAAAAAAAAATTTTGCATCTTGCTATTGTACCTTGCTTACCTACTTTCAATTTGTATGCATTCCAATATAAAATTATTGCTAAAAATAAAATTTCGCTGTTTGAAATTCTAAAAAGCTAACTTAGTGAATGAAGGGAGTACCCATTCACAAACTATTTTCACATTTGTGGTGGGTTCGAGTCTTCCTACACCTACTTTTCCTATTTCATGGCGTATTATTTATATCATTATGAACTTTAAGATTTGTCTCAAGTAGATTATTTTTTGAACTTTAAAATAATTATATACTAAATTGCAAATTTTGTCGTAATTGTACTATAATTTAAACATTAGATCAAATTTTTAAAAAAAAAAAAGTATAGGCCCATCCTGATTAAACTAATTCTAACCATAGTTAAGTGAATAACTTGATTGCCATGCAAAGAAAGAAAAAAGGTGATGCGGCAAATTGAAAGCGCATCTTTTTATAGTGAGTAATTATAAAACGAAGGCAGAGACACCGCCTCCCATAGCTGAGTTGGTGTCCTAGCCAGTAATTAACACCCATCTGGATTAAAAGTTACACGTCATGCTAGGCCTTTTATCACCCTCACGTTTCTCACTATTCCCACAATTTGCCGTTACTTCTTCTCAATCTCCGTTCAAAAAATGGAAGTAACGTCTCTCTTCCGTTACTCACGTTATGGTGCTTTCGATCATCCAACAATAAACATGGTTATTTTCGTTTCTGAAAGAGAAAATCCTCTTCAATTTTGATTTTGATTTTGATTTTCGTTTTGCTGAAAACAAGCAAATTGTTTTCATTAATTTTTTTTTAAGAAAATCTCCTCAAAAAGACTTTTTTTTTTTATTTCATTTTATTGAAAAAATGAACAACGGAAATTGGGAGTTTCAAAGAAGATTCTGAGTTTTTATTTTTGTTTTTGGTTTCCTCCATTAACAAATTGTTTGGTTTCTCTGTTTGTTTTCTTCCATTAAGGACTTTGCTTTTGTGTATCATTGTTTGAAATATGTGGAGGTTTGATAGTTTTAAGAAAATTACTATTTCATCGTTAATGTATATTATATTACCTCTAATTTTTTCATTTTTTTACACCTTAAAAACACAAATACCAATACAATCCTATTTTTTACTAATACCAATACAAAATAATAATAAACAATTATCAACCCTTTATAACACTTACTTTTTCACCAATACCAATATAGAAATAATAATAAACAATTAAACATACTTACTCAAGAAGGAAACGTAAAGAATTGAAAAAATTTACCAAAAACGGAAACGTAAAGAATTGAAAAAATTGGAGGTAGTAATTACTATGTCATCACTTTATTTTGGTATAATTGCTTTGTCATTACTATCGTTTTTTGCCTAAATATACACTTTAATCATTACGCCATTAAGTTTGACCTTTCATTTTTACTCTTTTTGTAGCTTTAGTGCTTAATTTCACCGCATCTTATTTTTTTTTGTCAACAACTCCACTTTCACACTTAATAATTATAAAATTAGAATATAAAAATTTAAAATTATAATATAAAAATATATTAATATTAATAAAGACCTAAAACACAATAAAAATTCTTAAATGGATAAAATAAAAAAATTATTATTATTATTTTAAACTTTTTTTTCTTAGTGACTAAAATCATTATTGATTTTTCTTATAAACATTAAAATAATAATATGCTAAAAATTCTTAATAACTTCTCTTTAAGTGATTTGTAGTAATCATGCTACAAAATTCCTTTTATATGGTGAAATACATTATAGTTACTTCTTATATGATTCAAAGATACATAATTTTTAATCTGTAGTATTTATAAGTTTAAATCTATTTGTAGTGTGATAAAAGAGCAATGACATCAATTAGGTCTTTTTAAACTGAAGAACAGAAAATAGCACATTCAAGGAACTCACTTAGAGTAAATGACAAGTACGAAGACTTAATCTGGTTAGTTTAAACTCTGAAATTAATTTAGTTTAATAGAAAATTATGAAATAATTATAGATATAAATCAAAATAATTTTTCATACCATTTTTTATTCTAAAAGATTCAAAATAGAAATAATTATTTTAATTTATATCTATAATTTTTTTAAATAATCAGAAAAATCAAATCAAACTGCTAATTATCCTCATTAAATGAATTGACAGCAAAAAAATAATAAAAAAAGATTGACAATTAATAAAAATAGAACTCGAAACAGATAAAGAGTCACAACCATAAATTAAACATTACTTTAAAGCTAAAGTTTTCACAAATACATATTCATTACGACCTTTTTTAAGAATTTTTTTTAAGATTTATATTATTTAAAAAAATACTTAAAATAATAATAGTAATTTTTTATTGAGAAAATTATGATTTTCTCAAATTTTGTCATAATTGATTATTACCTCCCTATATTTTTTTTATATGAGTTTTTTTTTTAAAATTCTTGTTAGACACTTACCTCCTTCCATCCAATTTTCAACAATTATCCGTTAAATATCTGGCAATGTTACTAATTTGACTTTGGCTTTATATTATTATTTTTCTAAATTTTAAAAAAATTGAAAAAAAAAAGGAAAAACGAAGAAACCCAAAAACTCAAAACATCTTCGCCTCGGATCTTCGCCGGTGTATTATCTCGATCCCATAGCAATTGGATCGTGGGCGTGTTTTGTTTCAATCATCTGCTGGTAATGATGAAACATTATATTGCCAGCTTTGATACTAAAACATAACCAAGACTTCTGAAACAAAATCTTAAAGCAAAACCCACATGAAACAAAATCCCAAACTCCATTTTCTTAGACTAAAGCAAAATCTCAATGTAAAAACCACCAAAATGTTCAAACTCCATTTTCTTAAAAAGATTTTGCAAAAATGAAAATTCAAATTTGAGGGACCAATTTTATAATTTTTTATGTCTGTTATTGCCAAAATAAAGGTAAAATGTCAAAGTTAAAGGCGCGATAACTAAAATGTATATCTAAGCCAAACTATAGTAATAACATAGTAATTATACCAAAATAAAATGATAAAATAGTAATTATACTTAAATATTAGCGAAGAAATAGTAATTTTCCTAGTTTTAATTATGGTTTTTATTTATTTTTACTTTTATTTGGAAAACATGGTTCAAGATTAAAGGTTTAATAGTGATGGAACTCTACCTTACATGGGATGATGGAGATGATCACGTAGGGGAGGGGTTGTTTTATGGATAAGAGTTTTTTCTTTCTTAACTATTTGCCACAAGTCTATCATGAATTGACTTGTTGTACCAACTCAGCATGCGAGTTATTATTACTGCTTCATAGAATAATTACTCAAATTAGCTTAACCAGGATGGCTCACACAAATTCTTTTTTTTTTAAATTTTAACCCCAATTTTAAATTATAGTGCAATTGTAGCAAAGTTTGCGATTTGATTATTTTAAAGTTCAAAAAATGACGTATTTTGTGACAATGTATGTAGAATTTTGCTTTAAAATTCTGTATTGTGGAGTACAAAAAAGTTGGAAATTAAGTGAGGGGGCTGGTTGTATTTGTAGGGAACCAAGGGGTGCAATTGAAAAGTTGCACTAGTGGTTTGGGTTAAATCGAACGGATGCAAACCAAACATTGCAAATTGTTCGGCTGGAACTATTTCTGGTCTGATTGAACCAAATTTAGGTTGAACTAAATTCTAACCAATTTGGGTTCCAAAAAATTTAATCAAATCAAATCTTTTGATTGAAATTGAAATCAAGCAAGCGACGACGATTGCGCGATGGCCCAATCTCTTTCCATCCTTTTAATTTCTACAATATGTTACTTTACTTATAAACTTATTTTTATTTTATTATTTATATGATGTGAGATAAATAAACTTTCCTTTCATTTCCATTCACACTAATAAAATATACTCCCTTCGTTCACAAAAAAAAAGAGGAAAAATTTTCCTTTTTAGGTGTTTACAAAAAATAGGAAAACTTTCCTAAAATGGTAAGTTTTGAATAAGTGGGAAGTTTAAAAAAGACTTATATGCCTTTAACATGATAGATGTGTTGAATTAAATAATGGATGGTTTTTTGAGATAGTGGGGAACAAATGGTGACAGAGTTGACAGTGATGTAACAGATGCATGTTTTTATCTGATTTTTCTTAAAAGAGGTGAATTTTGTTGGTTCCTTGGCAACTAAGAAGGGGGTGAATTAGTAGCCTTCTAAAAAATTTTAAACGGAAATTTAGTGATTTAAATAGAAGGATTTTATAGTGGTTCAGCCAAAAACTCTTTGCCTACATCTACTTCTCCAATCCTAGAAAGGAATTGGGTTCCACTAAAACACAAAGAACAAATACAAGAGGTTTCACAAGTTCACCTCAAATTTAGGATTTGTGATCACCCCAAACTTACAATAAACAAGAACAAGAGTTTTAAAGCTAACTCTTAAACTGAAACAACAAAGAGAGATGTGGGTTTATTGATTACCCAACTAACATAACACTAAAAAATAAATGAAAGTAATTGAAAGAATATTTTGTACAATGAAGTTATTGAAAGTATTGAATATGGTAGTTGTCTAACCTCATTAATACAGTTTGAGTGGGTATTTATATCCACAAATGAAAAACTAGCAGTTGGAAAGTAGAAAAGAAAAACTGATCTATTTTTCTGTCAGCGTCGCAGGCGCGATCTTTAGGTCGCGGTCGCGACCTCTCACATAAAATTTTAAATGGCCATTCCAACGGATACCTTTTGCGCCGCTCAGCATTAAATGCACTAACCGTTGTGTCTGATTTTGGTACGTCGCGGGCGCGACTGAGTTGTAACGGCTAGTTTATGTTTTGGTCACGGTCGAGCTCAACGTCACGAGCTTTCCAGTAGCTTCCGGAGAAAAATGTTGGATAAATCTTGTTACAGTCACGGACGCGATGTTATGGTTGCGGTCGCGACTGGGTCTTTTTTCTCCCAGTTTGTATTTTAGTCTTGATCGCCAAATGTGTCGCGAGCATTCCAGTAGCTAAATGGACTTTTGGCTTCTTAAAATCAATAAGGTCATGAGCACGATGCTATGGTTGCGATCGCGATACTTATGCTAGGCTTGCAACTTCAAAAAAAATGGCTGGGTTGCAAGAGCGATGGAAGGGTCGCGGTCGCAACGCTTGTGCCAGGTTTGAGACTTCAAAAAAAACTTGAGCATTTTTAGCTTGGCTCACTTGGACATGACTTCAGAATGCTGAGACAACTTAGAATAGACTTGAAACAATATTACATTCATCACAATTTCAAGTGAGTTTGTCAAATATTCAAAACTTGGGATTTTGGTACCTATGGCACAATAAATTTTTGACATTATTTTAATCAAACACTCATAATATATAGAACTGTGACCTATTTATATAAATTGGTATCAAATTCAAGTATGGAGAAGTGAAATAAGACCATAATTAATTAAAATAGTTGCCAACTGTGACAAACAATGATAATTCACCTTATAAATTTGGTGACATTTCATATAAGCTGGCCACTACTATGAATTTAGGGGTTTAAAAGCGACCGCAAATTAATTTTTTTATAGACACTAGTCATTTTTTGAGGATTAGGGTTCTTGTTGGGTCATTTATTTCTCTTTTTAATTTCTCACGGTTAGAAAGTGAAAACTCCCTCCTCTCTCCTTTTTTCACCCATTCACTAGACAACCTAATTAATCATGATTTTCCTTCCATAAATATGCACCTTTCAATATCTATATTCAATCTCTATAATGGTTCCTCGATTGAAAACTTAGGCAACTAAAAAATCAGTAAAGATGAAGAAAATAGGGAAGGACAAAGAAAGTAGGAAGAATGAGGTGTTCAAAGAGATACAAAGCAAGATTTCATAAGAAAGGAAGAAAAAATGAAGGAGGCAGTGCCAATAGATAGCTTTGATGGGTCTCAAAACTTTGAGAAAAAGAAGATTCAAAGGAAGAAAACTTCTTCCTTAAGTAAAAGGAATAAACGCAGCCATCAACTTTCTTAAAAAAAACAAAGAAACACCCTTCCTTCTGATGTTATTCTTCTGATGAAGACGCAGAATTAGATCCACAGGAATTAGAGCCAAAGGAATCAGAGCCAGAGGAGTTGGAATCTGACAATGGCAATAAAGAAAATAAGGATCAATATGATGAAAGGCCAGGTTACAAAAACTCCACTTGTGCTGATTTGTTTGAAAAGTGTTTGTCAATGAAAAATTTTGTCTGAGAAAAAGTAGATTTTATAGATTTGAGTAAGATATGGCTTTATTTGAGTGAGTTTTTTTTTATGAGAACATGAAAGCTTTTTTTAGCTTGTCCAATGATGTTTTAGGGTCTTTTATGCAAAAATTTGGGTGGAAAAGAAAAAGGAGAAAAGGAGAGAAAGTCTAATATGATGCTCTATTATCAATGGGTTAAAGATGAAGATAACTAAGTTAACTTTACATAGAGCAATTAGATGCTCATTAGTTAGATTCGAGTTGGTTATGGATAAATATGATTATCTTAAAGTGTATTCTTTTTCTGAATTTGGTAAAAATAAACTAGCCAATACTCCTAAGGAGTTTAATCGTGATTTTGTAGCACTAGGATGAAAATCATCCCAAAACTTCTCAATTTGATTGTGAATGGAAACATATTACCATATTACTTCTATAACCATAAGGAATATAGTGAATATACATAGAGCAATGACTTCTGGTAGCTACAATGACAAATCTAGTAGTAAGCACTTACCCTATGCTAGATTATTGTCTAAGCTTATGATTGATGGTGAAGTTGAGTTAGATAGAGAGAAGAAGCATAAACTAAATACAAATGAGATGGCAAAATTGAAATATATAAAGAATTATAAGATTATAAGGACTAAAGATAGAGGCTTATCATTGTTGAAATATGTCCAAGAAAGTGATGTTATTGAATGGGGAATGCCACTTGAAGTTGCACCACTTCTGTGAGGCAAGCTACAACTAGTAGATGCAAGCAAATGTTGAAGCAATCAGCTGACAGCAATGAGGTACTGAAGGAGCTTTAAGATATCAAAAGCACTTTTAAACTCATATATCTTCAAGGAGCTGATAATATTACCAAACTTGCACACTTAAATGAGAAAGTTGGTAAGTATGATGAAGTATTAAAGTAGCTAGCCAGTAAATTTTGGGATAACTTTGTTCCTCAAACTAAAGCAGCAGATGTAAGGATCCTAAGTGGTGGTCAACCAGATGAAAGTGTGGCCAACAATAATGTTCCTTCTGATACAGGAGATAAAGATATGGAAACTAATGGCCAATTTATTAAGATGTTAAAAGTTTACTTTGTGTAGGTGATGCAGCAGCAAAAACTTGCCAAACTAGTGGTCATTCTATGTAAGTTGTTAATAAATTCAATACATATACACTTGCAGCAGGCAATGATATCCTTAGTAGTGGCCAAGAAATAGATGTTGTTGCCAAGCAAAGGGAGACTGTAAATGAAGATAGTGGTCATATTGATAAAATAATGGTCAACATAACTGCTGTATATGTTGACAAATCTTTTAAACCTGCTGTAGAAGGAGATGCTGCAAAAGGAGCTAAAGCAGATATTGATTCCACAGTACCACCATATTAGGTTGACCTAACAAATAACAATGATAATGAATTTATATAAAACTCTCAATCACATGATTTATCCCTAAGTCCAAAGTTTGTTTAATTTATTTTTGTAATGGACTTTTTAAAGTTATTTGGTACTTTTTAAGTTCTAGGGTACTTTGGTTTATGTTTTTAAATATTTTTAAGTTATTTGGTACTTTTTGATTAAGTTTCAGAATATTTTAAAGTTATTTTATACTTTATATATATTTATGGATAAGTGACCTATTCAGAAAGTAGCTTACATATATATAAAATAATGGCCTAAAAAAAAATCATGAATTGGCCACAGATCATAAAAAATAAGCCATAATATTTATGCATATGTTTGCATGATGATGAAATACTTTGTTAATTAAACTTGATCTAGTTTTTTACCTATTAATTTCTCAAGAATTCTATTGATCATCATAAGATTGATTCCATTTTTATTGAAATACTTGGACAAGTCCTTAAAATCACTAGTTGAATTATATGTTGGTCTTAAGTGCATGATCATGATTTAGGATAATTAAACTTGCTCTAGTGTTTTACCTACTAATTTCTCAAGAATTTCATTGATCATCACAAGATTGGTTCCGTTTTCATTAAAATACTTGGACAAGTCTTTTAAAATCATTAGTTGAATTATGTGTTGGTCTTTAAGTACATGATCATGATTTAACATAATTGAACTTGATCTAGAGTTTTACCTACTAATTTCTCAAAAATTCCATTGATCATCACAATATTGGTTCTATTTTTATTAAAATACTTAGAGAAGTCCTTAAAATCACTAACTAGTTGAATTATGTGTTAGTCTTAAGTGCATGACCATGATTTAGGATAATTGAACTTTTTTTTGTGTTTTACTTATTAATTTCTCAAGAATTTCATTGATCATAACAAGATTAGTTTTAAATACTTAAATAAGTCCTTCAAATCATAAGTTGAATTATGTGTTAGTCTTAAGTACATGATCATGAAATACTTTGATTTAAAGACTTACAAAAAAGGTACATACTATTCCAAAAATAGGCTACATAATTACATAACAGAGACCTATATTATAAAGTAGGCAACACATTTATCAAAGTATGACTTCATCATATGAATAACTGGCCACATAATACAAAAATAGGCCTCATTTTGCTAAACATAGTATTTCCACTTTCATTCAAATAGTGAAATAATATGACATATACAAAAAAAAAAAAAAAATCTTTTTGTCCAAGTTTATAAAAAGCGTGCACATAATATTATAATTGTGACATAGTATAAAAAGTTCTTCAATCCACATATACAAAAAGAGTGGCCACATTAGCATAATTATGATCTATATAGCTCTTCTGTCCATATATACAAAAGTGTGCACAAATTGGCATAATTGTGACCTACAAATATACATCTTCATATAGGTAAGTATTGTCTAATTGGATGATTAACTTCATATACTACTTTCTTCACAACATTACAATAAAATTCAATGATGTTCAGTAAATTATCATCTCTAATTAGGTTGTTCTTACCCATATGGGGTATTTTATAATTGTTACGTCCTTCAATATTTAGGATACAATCCATACAAGATTGTAATATAAGAAATAGCAAGAAAGAAACCTAAATTAAGCACATATAAATCAGGATTGTTAGGGGCTTGGCAAATCAACTTAATGTGCAATAATACAGTAGTTACATGTTCAAAAGCTTGATCATTTACATAAGTATGAGATATGGCATTATCCTGTTGGATATATATGGTGTAGGAGTAAAATAGTAGCCACTTTTTTTTTATTGCGGGCAACAATTTTTAATCGAAGTGGCTCTAAGTACATCTTTGGTTACATTTAAAATAGCATTAGTTTCTATAGTACCTGCAGCTCTATTTTTGCTGTTTCTTTTTACTCGTAACTTTTGAGTAAATAGACAAATGCCAATTTTTCCATTAAAAATTAATTCTCCAAAAGCATCAAATATAAGCTTATTAGTGGCAGTTAGAAACATTACATTGGTGATGAACCTCTTGTTTTGACAGCTTCTCACATGTTCATCTTCTTTTGCAGCTAGATAGAATTTTTGTGTTGTATTGCTCATGAAAAAACATTTTTTATTGATGTGAATAACATTAACCATTTTATGGAATGGCACCCTACTGCTTATGTTACTTAATATATTCAAGCTAAAAAGCAACCTACTCTTCTTTTTCTTAGGGTTTAGCAATGGTCGGATTGTACATATCCTATAGAATGCCCTAAATGTTCAACAACTTTATGAAGTGAGCTTCTATACGCCAAGAGTATCTCTTTGATTATTTCCAGATTGATTTCCAGTCGTTTTCTACCTCGCCACTTGGGTGAAATTGTAGATGGATCTTGTGCTTTCCTCAATATCTTGTTCACCAAATTAGTAGAAATAGAGAAAGCATTAGCTATTTTCTTAACAACAAGGGATCTTTTGGAATCCTTCTTAAATTTAGACATAATAAAATTTTTAACTTCAGTTTTAACTTTTTCAGTCAAATGTTTTCTTTTATCACTTTTAATTGTTGATGCATTTGTCATTCCTTTAGGTTCATCATGTATTGGAGGATAATTAGAATCAAACTGAAAATGAGGTGCATCTACCTCAATTAATTGGACTCATTGTTGGATGGTGCCTGATGGTCCAACTTCAGCTTCTTCCATTGAAAAGTAGTGTCCAGTTCACTGTCTTTGTTAACGACTTAAAATAACCAGTAGCGGATTCTCAATTTTCTTGTGCACAATCAACTCTTCTGTACTTAAAGTTGGAGAAGATATAAAGTGAAAATGAGAGAGAAAGCATCTGTACTTTTCCCTCTTTATTCTAAAATCTCCCACCAAATTTATTCTTTCCCTTTTTCTTTAGAATTCCCAACGCTTTGAGGTTTATGATAGAGATTTATGATAGAGAGAGTGTGTTTAATATCTTGTTGAGTGGATGAATTTTTTTATTGTAATGTGGAATGGAGAAATGTGAGTTTTCTTATTTGAAGTGCACTAGGAAATCTTTCCTATTTTTTGTGAAGGTAGGGATATATAAAACTCCCAACAAATAATTGAAATAAAAGGTGAATTCTGCGGAAGAAGACCAAAGACTTAAAAAAGAAAAAGAAGACAAGGATCGATCATTAATTTTAAAAGTTATATGGGAAAACATTGTGTGGTAACAATAAAGTGAACGTAATCTGAGGGCTGCTTTTGGCTTCTACATATTCATATCCAACAGGACAAGTAATAGTATCATATATAATATGATTCATCCAATGGCAGCAGCAAGTTCAAGGTGTATTATGCTTCTCATGTCTTTAGTTTTCTCTTGTTTTATTGCAACAGATGCAGATGCAGATGCTGATGCAGGTAATTATTAAACCAAATGCCCCATACACTCTTTATTTTCTGAAATTTATGATTGTATCATTTATTACTTTTTGTTACAGTATTGTCATGCGTTATTTGTTAAAGAAAAATACGCCTTTTTTTTTTTGTCTGAACGAATGAAAAATACACTTAATTTTACATTTTTCACTTACATTTTATATTAACAGATTTTGCATTCCTTACATATGGTTATGTTAAATACTACTATTCATGTTCTTCCTTTAATTTTACCCTTCAAATTTTCAAACACTACTATTTTAGGCTTTATAAAATGCTTTTTTCTTTTTCAAAACAAATTCTTTGTCTTTTTCAGTGTAATATTCAAATTTTTGTTATAAGTATTTTATTTTAATAAAATATAAAAAGAATAAAATAAATACTTTTGAGAAATTAATTATTATATAATTAATTTGCAAGGGGAAATTTTCCGAATTGTTTGTATATATTAATTATTATATATCTAGTCTAGAAATGGTAACTACTACTTTAAGGTACCAAACTACTGCTAAGCTAACCCAACTTATTGTAAGTCGAAATTGAATTTGAGTAATGATTAAAGATAATGAAATCTGACTAATAGCTATATTAGGATCTAGATTTTCAGCTTATTCTGCAGCTTTTCTGATAAGATAGTTTATTTTAAAAATGTAACAGGTTTCATAAGTATTGATTGTGGGGCGGATGCAGATTATCATGATGAGGAAACTGGGTTCTTTTACAAGTCTGATAGAGATTTTATAAGCACCGGAGTAATTGGGCACGTATCACCTCAGTATGATGTAGAAGACGATTTTCTTGCCAGGCGTCGGGTCCAGAATCTAAGATATTTTCCAGAAGGAAGAAAGAATTGCTACACACTGCAACCTAAACAAGGCAGAAACCATAATTACTTGATTAGACCTCTCTTTAAGTATGGAAATTATGATGCCATGAATAAACTTCCAAGATTTGACTTGTACCTTGGAGTAAACTATATGGGGACAGTGAACATGCCAGATGCATCAAAATGGTATTGGTATGAGTTTATCTATTTTTCCCTAACTGATACAATTGACTTATGCCTTGTCAATACTGGTGGGGGAGTACCATTCATTTCAGCAGTGGAGCTTCGGCTTTTGAATGATTCCATTTACAGAACAGAGTCCAGAGCTTCACAGCGTAGGGGCCTTGATATTCAGGGACGAACGCAGGATCACAGAGTGGGGGCGCAAGAAATTATTTTGAAGAGTAAAAAAAATTAAGAAAAAACTATAAATAATTGATAATAATGATTTAGTAGTTTATGATATTCTTTCAAAAGCCAAAAGGACTTAAGCAAAGATATATAATATGTGAATATTACAACACTGACATATTATTTGTAATCCATATAAATTTTTAACCGTTTCAATAATTAACTGCAGCAATACATAGGGTAAAGTGCCTAGTTTCTTCATATAAAAGAGCTCATAAAAAGAATTTATTTGTTCAAAGAAATCAATCAAAAGAACACCCAACTGAAAAGAAAAACAGTAGCTTAGCATTGAAAACAATCGTAAAAAATTGAAAGGGAAGAGATAGACTTACGTGTTTTTTATGGTCAAAACATCTTCCCCTTTTACCCATTCAGAAGCTATAGAGTAACCCTATAGCTTCCACCACGTGAAGAAGGTGGGTGAAGAAGGTGGGTTCGGGAATGTGAAATTGCAGATTAAATTGGATATACAAACAAACAAAGAAAAAAAGAAGTACTTAAATTTAGGGACTATTAGTATGAGGTATGGGCTTTTTTATTAATCTTTATTGGATTTCAAATATGACTCAACATATTAAAAAAATTTTAAAAGTTGGGAGGGGCAAGTCTTTATTGGACTTCAAATATTGTTCAATATATTAAAAAAAATTTAGAAGCTGGGAGGGGCTACAGCCCCCTGCACACAAAGTGTAGGTCCGTCCCTGCTTGTAGATATATTAATGTCACAAATTTGGTTTATAGCAATTTTTTTGTCAAAGTAATACAAAACTAAGATTAGTTATGTAATTAGCTGGAGGATTAATAAAACTAGAATATAATAATTTAATATAATTATAAAATATAAATAGGACATTAGAAATTAGAAAAATACTGAAATTTTATTTAATATTAGTGAAGATCGAAGGATACAAAGCCATGACTAAAAGGATCTTACTTCATTTTGCATCCTACATAAAATAAAAGTACATAACACTTAGGTTTTAGAAGGGGGTGCGGGGTGACCAACACCGGGACTATGACCTGGTGTTGTTGGCCTGAAGGCGCTCACAACAACTGGACCCTTAGGCTTAGGGGCTACCTTTGGTGGCTGCACTTCTTCAGGACCAAACTTCTTACTAGAGACTTGAAGATTCAAGTCCCTTGTTCCATCTATACTCACAGCAAGTTGGGAGATAATAGCTATTATAAAAAAACAAACAAAAATTATATTTTTAAAAGCCATTTTGTGAAATATATGATATAAGCAACTTATTATTTTGCTGAAACACTTGGTCCCTCGTGAGTATTTATAGTAGCGTATAGTGCCTGGAACGGATTTTTAATTAATTAATTAGGTAACTGAAGTTTATATTCATATATAGCAAGGTAATCAAAAAATATATATACATATATGGAATGTGATTATAGTGGCATAGTGAGACTTCTTGGGTTTTATATTAAAAGAAAGTTGAATTTTGAGTATCATGCCGTTGAGTTACAATTTTTCTATATTACGTTATTATTAAAAGAGATTTTATAAATTTTAATTTCTCAACAGCACCTTGCCGGCCTATCCCAGAAACCACCACCAACATTTTGCTTATTACCAATTTCATCACAGATCTAATTTTTTTATTAATATCACCTTTGGGACTAAACAATTGTACT
>CATIWJ010311223.1:0-10256 GCA_949640765.1 Croton laevigatus
CCAATCATAATTATATATGTATGCTACATGACTTCAGGTTTGCTATTCCTGGTGGGTACTTTCTAGCTTGATTATGATTGACAGAGTTCATTGGATTAACAAAGAAAAGCTTGTTAAGTTTATCTTGAACAGTCAGGTTAGCTTTTGGAATTATCTAAATAACCCTATGATGTTCGTCTCGTTGAACAGTTAACGCCTTTATTTCTGAAATGAGAGTTAATAACTTTCACTAATATGCATTCAAATTTTCAGGACACGGAGAATGGAGGAATTTCAGATAGACCCGATGATGCTGTTGATGTATTCCATACGTATTTTGGAGTAGCTGGTACGTTGTTTCATCAGCTCTGATTTTGTTTTCTGCTCAAGTGTCACTTATTTTCATCAGCTTCAATTTGTTTGACTCCGAGTATTGCACTATTGCTTGATGTTCGCATATGATTTTTCACTGTCCCCTTCCCAGTCCTTAATTTTGCAATCGCAGCAATGTTCTTCTTTTTCTTTTCTTCCCATCCCAAAAGAATATTTAAGGATGATACTTAGAATGTACCTATCCCTTTTGATTCACTACCTAAATTAGGACAATTTCCAACCGTACTGTGATCAGTTCCTGGATAAAAAAAAGTACCACGATGTTGTTCTACTTGGAGTGGGTCTGACTGCTTTATCTTTGTGTTTATCCATTGAACTTGAATTGAATGTGATTACAGTTTATTTGGAGATGTCATGCTTATAAATTTCTTATCTTTGGCGTTTGATTGTGCAGGGCTCTCGCTTCTTGAGTATCCTGGATTAAAAGCCATCGATCCAGCATATGCTTTGCCAGTAGACGTTGTAAATAAGATTTTCATTGGTAGAGATGACTGTCTTAAACATTAAAATGGTGAAATTAACTCATTTCCGTTATAACCTCATTTTGACGGACTGGCATGAATGCCTGCATCTACTACTGATTCTTCATTGCTCGTTCGGATTTTGTGTGGAAACATAGTCTTAATTTTTACATGGCTACCTTATACACTGAGATGTGCCTTTGAAGTTTGATGTTTTTATTGTTACATAATAAGTTTTACTGTTGATTTCAGTGAGATTTGAGTTTGATGTTCTCTCCACAAAAAATAAATAAATAAATAAACAATAAAAAATAAAAAACATTAGATATATATATATATATATATATATTAATTTCAATGGGTTGCAGTTCGAAGTTCATAGAAATCGACACCGTATTATAAATTTCATATGATTGTCTAACGGTGTTAATTATTTTATGTTAATTTATAATATAGAGTTAAATTTTTTGAACTGAAATTAATTTAAAAACTTAATATAGATAATTTATCGTACAAATAAATAAATAAATAAAATGAAAAATCAAAATGTTATTTGTGCCGAAATATTCAAGGAGACAAATAGAATTAGCCATATATTAAACCAAGCCAAAAGTCAAATCAGCCGAGTAAAATCTTTTATTTTTTTAAATTAAATCGTTACAGGGTCAAAATCTTGAAAAACAAAATGTACTTTCTAGTAGTAGTAATTAAAAACAACAGCCTCTGTATTATTCAACGGATAAAAATTAGGATAAAAAGCAAAAACTGGTGTAGAAAAGTTTCTTCTTTTTGGCGCAAAACCATCCTTTTCCCGAAAAATTTTAAGGTCAACTGCCTTATCGTGGAGAGAAGCTATCCTATCCTTGTATTTGCAAGTGATCTACTGCCTTATTGTGGAGGGAAGCTATCCTTTCCTTGTATTTGCAAGTGATCTGAGAGGGAGGTTTATCTTTTTCTCAGTCAGTGTCTGGAGAGCGGGAGCGAAGCTGATTTTTTCTTCATCGGTTAGTTAATTCTGGTTACTTACGTCATTTTCTCTGCTACTTCTTCGTTTCAATGTGTTTTGGTTGCTTTCTATTACAAAAATGCATATTTTTACTATACAAATTTAATTATTATACTCATTCTCACGACTTTCCTCCTGAAATTCATTTAATTCTTTGTTTGTTTATAAAAAATTAAATTCTGAGGAAAACTGTTTACATATGTATATTCTTGCTATTTTTGTGTTAGGCATGGAGATGTTAGGAAAAGCCATAGAAATAGGTAGCTGGAACTTTGAGGAAAAGAAGCAACTGCTCAAAAGAAAATTGGAGCAACTGGAAAGTGTTGAAGCTGACGTTATTGTGGAATTACAAAATGCTGAATCTCGGCATGGTAAGAAACCTAAGAATGAAGCTGAAAATTGGTTGAGTAATGTGAAAAGGGTTAAACAAGAAGTTGAAAGCATAGAAAAAGAAAAAAATCGAGGTCGATGGAGCATGCTGTCGTTCAGGAATTTTGTAGAGAAGAGCACTGAAGAAGTGGAGGAGCTTATTGAACAAAGAAACAAGATTCAAGGAACCTTGCTTCTTGATGTGCAGGAAAATGATGCAGATGCTTTGCTAGCCCCAGAACTTGTTGGTCAAGCATTCCAATTGCATCTTAGTAAAATTCAAGAACTTTTGGTGATAGATGAGGTCTCAATCATTGGCATTTATGGGATGGGAGGGGTTGGAAAAACTACCTTGGCAGTACATATTCATAATGAGCTCCTCCAAAGACGAAGAAATGTTTATTGGATCAGTGTATCGCAGGACTTTAGCATTTCTAACTTGCAGAATTGTATTGCCAAAACTATTGGTTTTGACCTTTCCTATGAACACGATGAGAAGAAAAGAGCTGCCAAATTATCAAAAGCATTAACAAAGAGAGGAGACTTTGTTCTTATTCTAGATGATTTATGGAATCATTTCCCTCTCGAGAAAGTGGGTATACCTGTTGAGGGAAATGGATGCAAGCTGGTTCTTACAACCCGATCGTTAGATATTTGTTGGAGAATGGGCTGCCAAAAAACCTTTAAAATAGAACCACTTTCTCCAGAAGAATCTTGGAACTTATTTGAGGTGAAAATAGGTGAAGTCGTTCCTACAGAGGTTAAACCAGTTGCAAGATCTATTGTGAAGGAATGTGGTGGTTTGCCGCTTGGAATTATAACAGTAGCTGGAAGTATGAGGGGAGTAAGAGATATTTCTGAGTGGAGAAATGTATTGACGGAATTGAAAGAATCCAAAGTTGGGGAATGTGACATGGAACTTGAGGTGTTTCAAGTATTGAAATTCAGTTATAATCGCTTAACTGATTCAGCATTGCAACAATGCTTCTTATACTGTGCATTATACCCTGCAGATCATAAGATTAGAAGAGAGAACTTGATAGAGCTTCTGATTGTCGAGGGAGTGATAGCAGGAGGGAGCAGGCAGATAGAGTATGACAAGGGTCATACTATGCTTAATAGACTTGAAAAAGTTTGCCTATTAGAAAGTTGTATGGAATGGGAACAACGATGCGTGAAGATGCATGACTTGGTTAGGGATATGGCCATCCGAATAATGAAAACAGAGTCGCGAGTAATAGTTGAAGCAGGTGAACAATTATTTGAAGTTCCAAGTTGGAGGAATTGGGCAGAGGATCTTGTAAGAATTTCCTTAATGAATAACCAAATAGAAGAAATTCCTTCTGGCTATTCACCAAGATGTCCTAATCTTTCAAGCTTATTGCTCGGTTGGAACAATTTAAAATCGATTGCAGATTCTTTTTTTATACACTTGCAAGGGCTCATGGTTCTTGATCTTTCATATACAGGTATTAAAGTATTGCCAAGTTCCATTTCTGATTTGGTGAATTTAAGTGCACTCTTGCTTAAAGGGTGCAACAAGCTAAAGCATGTGCCCTCATTGGCACAACTTAGGGCACTGAAGAAATTGGACATGAGTTACACCGAAGTTGGAGAAGTACCGCAAGGCATAGAATTGCTTTTTAATCTTGACTACTTAGATCTAAGCAATTCAAAAATAGAAGTGTTACCGATGGGAATATTACCAGATCTATCCTGCCTGCAAGTCCTCAAACTTGACAAAGTTAAAGCACATGAAGTAGCATCCTTGAGGAAGTTGGAAGCGTTGGAATGTCGTATATATGATGAAAGTGAGTTGAACACATTCACTGCTTCATCCCGTGCATCCATTCTAAGCCAATACTCTTTTGTAGTCGCACAAAGTAAGCCCCCAGACAATGTGTTACCACGAGGAACGAAAGAGGTATATTTTAGTTCTTGCTGTATTGGTAAAGGAGACAATACGTTACTTCTCCCAAAAGACCTACAATTTCTGAATCTTTTCCGTTGCAACATCAAAACAAGCAGCTTGTGCTTGAAAAACTCAATTGAGTTGAAATCTTTTACAATCAATTCATGTCCTGGGATTCATTGTTTACTGTCACTGTCCTCCTCGCCTTCTATATTTCAAAGCCTTGAGGATATATATATCAGTGATTTGAAGGACTTACATTTCCTCTTTGGTATTGAAGGGGCTACTGAGCCACTGCCAACAGCAATAGCAGCTTCACCACTTCCCGGTACTTTTTCTCGTCTTAAAAAATTTAATATATGGGGATGTCCAAGTCTGAAGAAACTGTTTCCTCCTGGATTGTCTTTAAACCTTCAAAATCTTGAAGAATTTTCTGTTCATTACTGTAAAAATATGGAGGAGCTGATAGCAACGGAAGAAGGACAAGATAGCCAAAACAGCAATAGCAGTATTCAACTGAATCTTCCAAAGTTAAAGTATTTCAGTTTGAGCAACTTACCAGAACTCAAGAAAATTATTTTTGGGAAAGTAATTTGCTGTTCTGTGACTACAATTTATATTGATAGTTGTTTGAAGTTAAAGAGGATTCCATTTTCTCTTGTCTTGGTGGATAATGAGCAACAAAGGCCTCTTCCTTCCCTTAAAAAGATCAAAGCATTTCCAAGATCATGGTGGGATTCAGTGGAGTTGGATCATCCTGAAGCCAAGAATGTTCTCTTGCCCATTTGTCACTTTAGTCCTTTCTGATGAAATCGGTAAGTGTCTTTCTCTTCAATCTTTAATATTCCATCAACAGCCAAGCCTAGTAGCTCAGGCTTATGAATACTGAGCTGGACATTGAAGTATGTTTCCTCAAAAGAGGAAGTAACGAATCTCATCCTCCAAGGTTGGGTAGCAAACTCAAAATATTCCATCAACACTTACTTTTGTCATTTGGAATTAAGATTTGACTTCTGTGTAATTTTTGCATTCTTGTAGATATATGCTAGTTTGCTCTGTCATGAATTATTTTTGGGTATTTCTTTAGGAATTTGAATATTTAAAATAGGTTATTCTGCTGGATATAGCTGGCTTGATGCTTCTTCAATATCAATTGCTGCTCACTTTATGGTTGCTTGCATTATTTTGCATAATCTAATTCAAGTAAAATTAAAAAGTGAGAATATTTTCTTTCTTTTTTTTTTGACTAAGAAGAATAAATAATTCTACAATCATTTTAAAATGTGGAGCCAAATAATAAAATTTTCAGATCCCTCAATTATATGTTAATGTACAATTAAGTCCCTCAGTTTTGGTAAATATATTATTAGGTACCTCAGGATATGTTCTCATACAGTAGGATCCTTCTGTCCTTTATGCCGTTAAATTAGGAAAGTACTATATTATCCTCTATTTCTATTTTTAGATTATATTTTCATTAGATTAGTTCGCTCAATTTTGGTAACTATATATATAAGGTATTGATGATTTAGAAATCTTATTTTACAGATAAGGCTGATAGAGGGGGCATGCCAATTTGAGATAAATGTGAAAAACTCAGGCATCAACGGTTTCTTTGCAGAAAGAAGAAGGAGCACTAGTAAATTTAAGGTCAAAGTCTGTTTTAGTGATTATTGGTAAATTAGCATTATACAAAAATTTTACTTCCCTGGTTACTGCAGTTTTCTGCTGTGTGGATGCTCTTGCTATTACTGGGTCTCTACATCCTGTTGACAAGGACTTGCTTGGATGGTGGTTAGGTGAGCGGCAAGTCAAATCTGGATGTCTAAATAGTTGCCCTGAGAAACTTCCTGATGTTGGTATTTCTGTTGAATGAGAGTTATTCCCTATGTTATGTTTTAAGAAATTACTCCAATCATAATTATATGTGTACACTACATGACTTCAGGTTTGCTATTCCTGGTGGGTACTTTCTACCTTGATTATGATTGACAGAGTTCATTGGATTAACAAAGAAAAGCTTGTTAAGTTTATCTTGAACTGTCAGGTTTGTTTTGGAATTATCTAAAGAACCCTATGATGTTCTTCCTATTGAACAGCTGACATCTTTATTTCTGAAACGATAGTTAATAACTTTCACTAAAATGCATTCAAATTTTCAGGACACGGAGAATGGAGGAATTTCAGATAGACCCAATGATGCTGTTGATGTATTCCATACGTATTTTCGAGTAGCTGTTACATGGTTTCATCAGCTCTGATTTTCTTTTTCCCACTCAAGTATCACTTATGTTCATCAGCCTTCATTTGTTTGACTCGAGTATAGCACTACTGCTTGATGTCCACATATGATTTTTTGCTTTCTCTTCTTCCCAGTCCTTAATTTTGCAATCGCTACAATGTTTTCTTTTAACTTTTTCCCGAAGAAGGGGGAAAAGGAATATTTAATGATGATACTTAAAATATGCATAACCCTTTTGCTTCAGTACGTAAATTAGGATAATGTCCAACCGTACTGTATATAAGCTCCAACCGTTTTCCTGGGTGAAAAAGAACCGCGATCTTGTTCTTCTTGTAGTGTGTTTGACTGCTCTATTTTTGTGTTTAGTCCCTTGAAACTTGAATTGAAATGTGATTACAGTTTATCTGGAGATTTCATGCTTACATATTTCTTAGCTTTGGCTTTTGATTGTGCAGGGCTCTCAGTTCTCAAATATCCTGTGGATTAAAAGCCACCGATCGAGCCTATGCTTTGCTAGTAGATGTTGTAAATAAGATTTTCATTGGTAGATGACTCTTCGACATTAAAATGGTGAAATTAGCTCATTTTCTTCATAACCTCGTCTTGACGAACTGGCATGAATGCCTGCATCTACTACTACTGATTCTTCATTGCTCTTCTGGATTTTTTTTGGGAACTATGAGCACAGCAGCGATTTGTGATGTGTGAAACATGCATTTTGTTTGATTTTTTTACTGTTTATTTAATAGTTTTTACTGTTTTAGGAGTGTGAATGCGAATTCAGTGAAATATTTTACTTCTGAGTCTGATATTCTCTCTTCAAAATACATTAGAATATATCGATAATATATATAAAGGTATGAATTAGTTTCGTTTAAAACACCCCTATAAAATATATAGGGTTAAAGTTGTCTTTTTATAATTATTGACTAGTATAATAATTAATTAAATTCAAATCATATTCTAATAAGAAATATTATTTTAATTATTAATTAATTAAATTCAAATTTTAATCTAATAAGGAATACTATAATTTTTTTTAACTTATCTATATCTACCTATAACATATATAGAAACACCAATCTTAGGATTCACCAAATCACCTCTATAAAATTTTGTTTTAAGGGTAAATATGTCTTTCTAAAATAATATTAAATTAATTAATTTATGTTAGTATTAATATAAAAAAAAAATATTAATGAATCCAAAGCACATTCGGTATAATTGAGAAAATTCTAATTAGGATTTTCAAAAGAAAAAAAAAATCTAATTAGGAAATAATGAGTAAGATCTTTGGCCAAAAAAAAATAAAATAATAATAATTTAATTAGTAAGATAACCCCCAATTCGTATTATTCACTTATAAGAATTGGGAATTTCATAGATTGCATATTAATACTTCAATTTGGTTAAGAATCTTTTGATATTTTTCAGGATAATATTCGCTTAATATTATAAGTAATTTAATAATGTTTTTGTTTTTTTAAACTATATATATTAATTTAAGATAATCATGCTTTCTTCCTTTCATTAATTATTAATTTCACAAAGTTGAGAGTAAAATTAGTATTATAATAGGGTAAATAGTTAGAAAATATGTCTTTGTTAGTAGTAATTCATCTTGTTTTTCCCACTTCTTTTGTAGGGGAATAAAGATTTTCACCAACTATGCAAATTTTCACGACCTGAAAATTTGGAAGTAAAATTTTTCACACATTTGGATATTTTCATCTGATTTCATTTAATTGAAGAATTTTTTTATTTTTTAGTGGATGTCAACACGATGATTCTATAATTTTTAGCATCATAATTGATTCAGTATGGCCAAACCGGCCATGCCAAATAATAAATACACTTGAATTTGTAAACTTATGGCTTACAACCATATTAATTTTAATCGTGTGAATATAGCATAGTATAAACCAGAGGATAATAGACAATTGTTATTTGATATGGTACCTGTAATACAAAGAAATTCTTTAGTATCCATATCTTTTGTCTCAATACGATATTTGTTTAGGCGAATATCTCTAACACTCAATAAATTTCAATAAGACAATGGAAATATAATGCATCATTAATAATAATAATTGTTCTCCTTGGAAGTATTACACTTCTCTTCCGAAGCCTTTTATAATTCTTTTTATGTCCAGATATAGTATGGACAAACTCATTACCCATTTTCAATTGGGAAAAATATTTCATATCTTTAAGAATTGTGTCCGTTGATGCACTATCAGCAATATATAAATGTGGATTTTCTTTTCCCATTAAAGTTTGTATAGCATCCATAATTTCTTCACAAAACTATAAGAAATAAATTAATACAAAATATCACATAATAAAATAAAATCAATCCATAAAAGTCCAATACAAAATGTGAAAGAAATATTCATAAAAAAACCTAAAGCTAAAAAAAAGGAAAAATAGAATACTCATAAGAAACTTAGACATTATTAACGCTATTATCAACTAAATGACCAATATTTCCATTTGGGTTTGAAAAGAAATCAGTAACATCAAAATAAGTTACATCAATGGCAGTATAGCTCATCATTGTAGGAAAACTTTGTCTCAATATTTTTTCCTTCCTTTTTCAACTAGGCTTGATAAAGATTAAAAAGATGCCTTAGCGTATGACATGTAACTAGCCAATGTTTTTTTCCACCACATTGATGATAAAATATCATTAAAAGATGGATTAGATCAATTATTCTCATTAGTTCTTTTTTTCTCATTTTTCTTTCCATTTTTGTGGTATGGTATTTTTCTATGAACATCACGACTGCCATTGCGATTGCGACAACAGTTATTTCAACCATGACCTCGTCCACGACGATTATAATCTTATCTATACCTTTATGAAATCGCATTCACTTCCGAAAATGCCACAGATTTATTTAAGTGGGTTTCAGTTCCATTCACTTTATGGAATGGAGCATATTCAGTTAGGCGAGCTTCATGATTTCCTATTAATAATTTATTATTTTGCTCAGCCACAAAAGAGAAGCGATTAAATTGGAATACTTTCTAAAACCCTTTTCACGATATTGTTGTCGTAAAACAACATTCGAAATATGAAAAATAGAGAATATTTTCTCTAATATGTTATGATCAGTAGTATTTTCTTCACATAACCTTAGCTGAGAGTTAATTTTAAAAAGTGTAGAATTAAATTCACTTACAGATTTAAAATCCTGCAATTGTATATGCATCCACTCATAACGAGCTTTTGAGAGAATAACAATTTTCTGGTGATTATACCTTTCTTTTAAATTGTTTCAAAGAACAAAAAGATCTTTGACAGTCAAATATTCAGTTTCAATCCCTCATGGATATAATGGCGAAGAAAAATTATCGCTTTAACACGATCTTTATTCGATGCTTGAATTTCTTCCTTAATAGTGTCACTGAGACCCCTAGCATCCAGATGGATTTTACCATCCAAAATCCATGATAAATAATTTTTACTCGCAATATTAAGGGATACAAATTCAAGTTTCGCAATATTTAACATGCTAAAAATAAATAAAATATATTATTAATTCTATAATATAAAAATATAATAAAAAAATAGCAGATATTATGGAAAATAAAGAAATACTAACAGTAGCAAAATTGTTTAAGCTCAAAATATTGATGTTAGAGTCTCACTGACAATATTATTTTAATATTAAAAAAAGAAGGATTTCCCTGGACAACGGCCAAAATCATTTCGGGGCCCATAAAGTATCCAATTTTTTTACTTAAGGTCCCTCGGTAAAGTAGTAAAAATATTAAGCCCC
This sequence comes from Croton laevigatus, assembly GCA_949640765.1. NCBI lineage: Eukaryota > Viridiplantae > Streptophyta > Magnoliopsida > Malpighiales > Euphorbiaceae > Croton > Croton laevigatus. The sequence continues at coordinate 10,148 of CATIWJ010311223.1, forward strand.
TAAAGTTTGTGCGTGCATTACACGAAACCCTTTCTTAACAGAGTTAAATCCACGTGTTTTGCAAACAAACGATGCGCGCGTGAAGCATTTACGAAGCGTTTTAGTTAAA
>CATIWJ010311256.1:0-13231 GCA_949640765.1 Croton laevigatus
ACTCAAACTACGAGAAAACGTAAATTTCACAACTTGATAATTAGAATTTGGATAATTAATATATTTAAGTTGAAATAGAATTTAATTGAGATTAAATTCTAAGCAAAGCTAAATATACATATTGATATCGGATAAAAATAATTATAGAAATGTGGCAGAAATAGTAATGACAGATTTAATAGATTAAATGTTGTTTAATATTATTATTAAATTAACATTAAATGAAAAGGACCCTAGAATATTATATTTTGAAACAAATCAAAAAGGGATATGATATATAATTAGAAAGCAGTAGTGCTGATTGTAAATCATTATATTATAAATAGTAAAAGGACAGAGGACAGTCTGAGAGGTATTATGAAGGTAGAAAATGCGAGGATACTGAAAGGACTAATGCGTAGGATTTTATCTGCGGACGAATAACAGGTTTGGTACTATTTTTATAGTATTCAAACTGAGCTTTATTTTAAGTACTTGATATTTTTATTGCTTTGAATAAATAAATGCTGGGAACTCGAACGTGTGTTCGAGTCGGATTTTAAATATTTAATAGTCCGACGCAGTAGCCGCAGGCGCGGTGCTACCAGTGCGACAAAAATGAGATTTTGTTATATTGAGTAAATATATGCAAATGAACTGGTGGATAAAATGATATGATGATATGGAAAATGCTTGATATGGAAAAGTGGGACATTGATTTAAAATGAGAATTCTGAAAGCACGTTTGAGAAGAACATGACCAAAGGAAAATATTTTATACTCTACGTGGTTAGGGACCCTAGTGATAGGTATATGTCGACTTATGAGCAAAAATTCCCGTGCAGGTGATTTAAAAAAAAAGGGAACAACTTCGGGTTGTGGCTCAATAAAAGAAAAAAAAAGGGCGTGCCTACGGGGTACGGCTCAAATGATAAATTTCTTGTATATTATCGGTGTGCCTTCGGGGCTCGACTGATAACCGGGGTGCCATTGGATCACGACCGAACCTAAAGCTTTTGGACTTATCATAGGAAGCCCATCAGGCCAGTAGAGTAAAAATGAGACTTATTAATCGCTTGAATAATAATTGATTTGTGGAATGAATTTAATTGAATGGTTTTTATTAAATGTGTTCAATGATTTGGAATGAATAAAGTGTGTTGATTTGCTAAAAGCACTTATTAAACGATCAGTATTTATATGTTTATTTATAAAATGGTTTCATGAAATAAAAGTGTTTTGAAAATAGAAATATAACTTGTGTTATATTATTTATTCAACTTTTAAATGCAAGTAATATTTGAAAAATGATACGAAATGGATTTGTTGTTTGATTTGTGAAATGCTCTTAGAAAACAAATTATATATATTGTACCCACTGAGCATGGAGTTGCTCAGCGAGTTATTTCCTTAACTTGCAGGTCCGCATTTAGATGATTCGCTGGAGCAGCAGTTGCAGGTCAGTTTCCAGTGGACAAACTTTATGGAGCAAATTTTGGGATACTGTATTAGATAGTTATTATGATAATCTGGTCAGAATGCTATTGTAAGGATAACTTTTGCTAGTGTGAAAATTTATGGCGTGTTATAATATATGATTTAGTCATGTTTTACAGAGGATAACAAAAGTTAGCAGTTCTGTGACACTCTAGCTTGTCTTATTCATAAGGTGAGTTAGGGTGTTACAAACCACGAACTATACCGCGTGTGGGTCACCTAACCACCTATGTGGCATCACCAAAACTCTCTAGGTGGTACCGGCCCTTACTACTTACTGTTGGCACACCATGCTTCCTACTGTAGCTCCCATACCTTACGATGTAGGCGTTACAGTGTCCTCTACCACTATAAATATCCCATAGATAGCCCTACACTGGACTTATAGCTTGTAACACCCCTTAACCCGGCTAATAATAGTCGGGTTAAGGGTCTTTTATTTTTCCAACTAATTAATTTAATATCAAACATGTTCACAATTAACTTAGTATTTATCTCTTACTAATTTAACTAAATTTCTAACTAAATAATTATTCAATTGCTAATAAATATTTCTAGACATGTCAATAATATATTTATCCAAATTATAATTTCTTTCTTATAAATTCTACACATAAATATGAACTTCTATATGTATAACATTTTTCTAAGAATAGCATACATCTTTAATTTATTATTTATTAAATTTCTAAAGCTCCTCAGATTTTAATCAATCCCTCTTTAGTGTCAATAATTAACTTTGGCCATATAAAAATGTTTTTAAACTCAATTAAAATATTCCCATAATTAAAAATAAGAAATTAATTGAATTGGGGTTTGCCAGAGTAGACGCCGTCGGAAATTAGTCAGAGACAACAATGCGTAGGAGAAGGACATGCATACCAACAAAAATCAAATTTGGTACTTTATGCTTGTTTAGTTATATTTAAGTAAATATGCTATGTGTATGTGATTTGAAATGTTGTGCTGCCGTGATATATGTGTTGCAAAAGTTTGCTATGTGTGGTATATATATATATATATATATATATATATATATATATGTTATTACGTTAAATAAATATAAAGTACCCACTGAGCTAGTAGCTCAGTAAGTTTAGTGTATGCTAAACTTGTAAGAAACGGAAAGACACCAAAAAAATCCAAATTAGTCGAGAAGAAACCAGCCCACCATAAACACTAGAAAAGCATATACTGTGGAATGAAGCCAGAAGGCTAGGAGACCATCGGATCAAGGAAATGGAAATTTTTATTTAGCATTGTAATTAGTTGTAAATTTTATTTTAGTCCATAGTACCATGGAGCATTAGTTGTGGCACACTTAGTTCGGCTAGAAAATAGTCGTGTTAAGGAGTGTTACATAGCTAACTTTTTTTAGTCCACAATTATGAAAAAGTATTATTTGATTTGAGCAATTAAGATGATTTTAAAATGGATATTGTGATGGTGAAATTTTTGATGAAAAATATAGTATATTTGTAATGAATATATTCTTGATGAAAAATACAGTATATTCAATATTCAATAAATCTTTTATCTAGTTAAATATTTAGCGAATATTACATCCAGAAAATATTTTATGCTTTACTAAGGTTTAGCTAAACTAATGAGATAAGGATATAATATATCATATACTTTAGTAGTACTGATCATACAGACTTCGGTTATTCCGGTTTCGGCCGTTGAGATTTACTTCGGTTACTCCGACTACAGCCGTTGAGATTTACTTCGGTTACTCCGACTATGGCCGTTAAGATTTACTTCAGATATACAGACTTCAGATATACAAACTTTGGATATACAGTGATTTTATCCCTATGTTCATCGAGATGTTTGGTAGAGCTATCCAAACAACCAAATACAATAAAAGTGATTTATTTGACTTAATATTTTATTTAAAGTAATTTATTTGGCTTATTAATATTTTATTTAAAGTGACTTATTTGGTTATTTAATATTTTATTTTGATGTGCATTTATGTTTTAAATACTGCTTATGTTTTTAAATTATATTGCTTTTCAATAATTAAAGTATTCACTAAGCGTAATTACTCAGTTAGTTATATGTCTAACTCGCACGTGACAAGTGGAGTAAATACAAGAAGGTAATAAACCAGCCAGCCCCCAGTCAGCCCCAAGAATTTATCTTTGGTATATTCTTAATATAAAAAAAACAATAGTCGGCATGCACCTTTGAATTATGTTAAATATTTGCAGTATGTTTGTAATTAATGAAGTTGCGATGGATAATGAGTGGTTAAATTGGATGTTAAAAAAATAAAAATATTATTATGAAATATAGATATATGATTAGAGTCAATTATAGCACTCTTATAAGTTTATTTCTGCAAGTCTATAAAAGGTGTTACACAGCTTGATATTCTAAATAGACTATAGTACTAGAGAAGTTTTTATTCTTTTTCTTTTCTATTAAGGGTACAACGATCTTGCCTTACTCCCATAGCTTACTCCATATATCGGACGTCTTACTATATGCATAGGACCAAAAAGCCGACGCAACGTGTATCAAAATCTTGCTTTGCCGACTGTCTTCTTCTCCTGTCTTACAGTAAGTGGCAAAATGCTCACAATTGTTCGTAACAGCATCATACTTGCCAAACCCTTTTAACAGCAACCTGTTGGCAGTGTCCACCACCTTGTTCGATGGTTTACTGGACTCGTAATGCTTCACTAGCAATGGGTCACCTGATCAGAAGCAATCAAGGCACGTTTTTACCACTCCATGGTCTACATCGGCATCATAACCACATGTTGGGCAACCTGATTTTCCAGAGCTTGTACTTTTTTCTTAACATACCAGAGCTAGTACTTACAGACATGAATCCTGCTATAGATGATGTTTTGGATCCTGCTGTAGCGTTGAAATGAATCACCTTCTGGACTCCACCTTCTTCACCCACGTATATTCCTGGCAATGCCATCGCCAAGCTTTTTAGGAAAGGGAATTGACAAATGAAAGTTCGAACACTCTTTGTAGTTTCGAAAAATTAACTTCGCAATTTAAAAAATACAAAAGTGTTCCGTCCATTTTGTTGGCTAAACAGACTTATAATATAAAATCAATTTTTTGAGATTGCAACCTAGTGCATATGATCCGACTGCTCAATATGGATGATCTAAGAGGAAGTTTTTGTTAAAGAAAAATTGAGAAGCAGAATTCTGAAGATAAACTAATTGAAAATATGCTCTACTTTCAAAGTAGACTGACCATGGTGGGTGAAAAGTGGTCTTTTAACAACGATATGATCTCCTTCTTGGAGTTCCCATGGCTGCACGACCTTCTCGTCAAGACAGAACAAATAATCCATTAAATTATGGACTCCTGCAAATTAATTTCTACTTTGCAGTTGAAAACTCATATATAGACCACAGCCTTTCTCCTATACAGCCATTAATTTTCAGAATCCGATCCTCACTTCCATTAATTTTATTAATTTTCAAAATCCGATCCTCACTTCCATTAATTTCATTAATTTTCAAAATCCGATCCTCACTTCCATTAATTTTATTAATTTTCAGAATCCGATCCTCACGTCTTTGTCTGGGAATTTTTAGTTTCCACTTTACATTTTAAGGTACTTTGTTATTATTCTGATGGAAAATTTGTGATTTGAGCTATTTGATCCTTCTGGTTTGGAAATTAGGTTTTAAGGTCATACTAGTATTCTACCGTCCAACTATGAGATCATTCTGTCCATTAAATAAAGAATATTCCAGCATATACGGTTAGTCGACTAAAAAAGTTAAAAAAATACTTTTTAAAATACAATAATACCCTTTGAATAAAATGGTAATATATTAATATTATTATTATTATTAAAAATTTAAAAATATATTTATTCCTAAAATAAAAAATGTATTAAAAATTAAAAAAATCTGAAGCATTCTTATTGTAAGCTTCCTTACTCCTCCGGTCACCGCCGACTAAAACTTTCAATAAAAATTGTCAATAAAAATTTCCTATAATCTTCAATAACAATAAAAATTTCAACAAAAATTTTCAATAAACTTCAATAAAATAACAAACAGTATCAATCAATAACAATCAATAAAAATTTAAAATCAAACTCAATACAAATCAATAAAAAAATCAATAAACTTCAATAGTAATCGGTAATAATAAAACACAATCAATAAAAAATTTTAATAAAATAAAACTCAATACAAATTAATGAAAAAAAAAAATCAATAAGCTTTACTAATAATAAAAAACAATTAGTAGCAACTACTAACAATAAAATAAAACTTAATACAAATCAATAAAAAAAAATTCAATTACTAATAAGATTCACTAATAATCGATATGAGTAACAATCAGTATTAATAATAATTAATAATAATTTGTATATTCATAAAATAGGCCAAGTCATTTTATCTTATCCATCGCATAAACCTTAGCCGCCACCGGTCACCGGAAAATTTCAACGGTGATGAAAACTAACAAATTATATGTGATTAGAAAGTTCTCAACTTATAGATTCCAAATATTATCTTACTTCCCCGTGACTTCTCTGTATATTCCCGAAAAGGCAAAAAATAGTTGAACAATGGCTTTTTTTTTCCAGTGAACGGCGGCAAGCTAGGTACCAAAATGACCACAGTCGCTTGAGCTTTCATCCAGCGGCCTTAAATCGAAGATCCATCGCTAGAAAACCCATAAAACAGCGGCTCAAAGATTTCGTATCTACAAAAAGCCTGAAACTAGATTTGGAATTTTGAAGCTCTTCTCACCGCCAATCACTGGAGTTCTGATAGTGGTCGACCTCATTATCACCCGAGCTGGTGATTGGCGATGCCAAGTGGCCCATTCTGATGTCGTATGGTGGCAATCAGCGGTGAGAAATTTGGTCCAACGAGCTCCTCTGATCCTTAGTTTTTTAATTTTTAATTTTTTTTAAAATAATATTAAAAAAATGCAAAAAGGTAAAAACACTGTTATTTCACTAATTATTAAACTTATATGCCATTTTTTTAAATAGAAAGTGCAAAGTATGCTATTTGGTGTAGTTTCCCAATTTTATATCAATATACTATCATAATAAGTTTGGCCCAAAATTATGAGATTATTTTAAGTTATGAAATAGGGATTTATATGTGTGGATACTCTAATATAATATTTTATTTTGTGATAGGCTAAATTAGAAGTAAGAATAATATGCGCATATATATTAGGGTTGTAATCCCTAGATTATACATATGATTCATTTCTCATATCTCATTGATGGAAAAGAGAGAGTGTTCTTCTCATATATTTCTACGTACTTATATAGAAGACCAAGAATGACAAGACTAAAGAATCTATTTGCGAAAATGATTTAGGTACGCTTCCACTTCTAGCATAATTATGATTCTTGATAATTTGACATAATTAATTTTTGCCTAACAATTAGTATTAGAGGCATCTTGTACATTTTGTATGACATTAGCCCCAAAATTTTGAAAAGAAAAAAAAAAGACTGTTTTGTATGATACCTGAGTCGATCACTCCAATGATTCCAACTGGGAATGTCTGTTGTTGAAAAAGTGTATAAGGAATGCATTGGCTTTCAGGTTCAGAAACCATCATATGAATATTGAATTGAATAAAATCTGAATGTCGATTTTATTTGGAAGAAATAAACCATCAGAGTATGTGACTCAATTAATGATGGATGGTAACGGACATGTAGTGTAGTATGATTATTTCTTATTTCCTATTATAAGGAGTCTATGGCTATTTTGAATAATGTAAAAATTACTCAACTTTTACGTTTTAGTTCAATTTTGGTATCTCTATTTTATGTTATTCTAACTTCTCTAGCTGCCATTTACTAATTCTATAAAATTAATTTGTCCACTATAAATTTGTGATTATAAATTGTATCAAAGTAGTCAATAAACGAAAAAATTAATTTATTATAATAATAATAATTATGATAAATATTGATTTTTCATTATAGAAAATTATGAAAATTGTTGTCATTAATTAAATTTGTGACATTATTTTTGTAGCCCAATATGTGCATCACTATAAAATATATAATTTTTTTTAATATTTGGAGTTATATTAATTGTGACGAACTTAAATTTATTATGATGAATTTATAATTTATTATGAAAAATTATATTGTCACAATAAGTTAACTATGACATGAAGTTTAGTCAATATAAAATATAAAATTGTTACAAAATAATATTTTGTCACAATATATTTATTAAAACAGATTTATTTCAACATAATTTATTTGTCACAAAAACATATATTGTGACAATATATATTTATTGTAACAAAATAATTTGTAAAAAAAAACTAATTTCTTCTATTGATTCAACATTAGTTCAAATAACAATTACTAAAGGTTTGAAGCTTGAGTCTACAATTCCTAAAAACAAAATGAAACTTGGGCAAGCATTTCATTCCAAATTATTATTAATTTTTTTTTTTTAAAATTCAGAGGTCCAATATGGTATTAGATTCTGTGCACTAGCAGATTAGTTTCTGCTTAACTACCAAAGGGTCAGTCCAAGTGGTTAGGACTTTGGCCCTTTACCTGGAGATCCAGGGTTCGAGTGGTACTCAGGGCAGGGTGGTTTAAGATGATCAATATGCTTGCCTATGGTCTTGAGGTCCAGGTTCAAGCTGTACCGCCCTTTCCTATAGATATGAGTGTATGTGTGGGTGTGTGAGTGATCTATGTTAAAAAAAAAAAAAAAAAAGATTAGTTTCTGCTTTCCAAATGAGTATATATTCATTGGAGGAAGAACTAGTATAAATTATTGCTATTTAACTAAAATGTGAACCGAACTCTAAACATCACCATTCGTTAAATATTTTGGACAACAACCATTATAGAAAGAAAATTCCCATTCAAATTATCAAAGTTTAAATAAACAAATGGAAAAATACTATTTCTTCACTAATTTTAGGTCATAATTACTAGTTTATTATTGTATTTTGGCAAAAATGCACTTACATCACTGACATTTAGCCTAAATTACTATTACATCGCCGCGCTGTTAACTTTAACATTTGACAGTTAAAAAAATTACATAATTGGCCCCTCAAGTTAACTTGAATTTTTAATTTTACTCTTTTTGCAACTTTTGTACTTAATTTCTTTGCATTTAGAATTTTTTTGCCAACAACACTTTCACACTTAATAACCATAAAATTTGAATACAAAAATTCACTAAAAATTTTTAGTTTGATAAATAAAAAATTATTATTATTTTAAACATTTTTTCTAAACAATATGAATTTTAAAAAATACTTAAACAATACAAATTTTAAAAAATACTTATTAAATAAAGTGGTAACCAACCTCCTATTGTGGAAACTTTAATTTTGAGGTAATGTTTAGTTTATGGTGAGATTAACCATTGGATAATTATACATCCGACGTCAACTTGTTTGGGACTAAGGCTTGTTGTTGTTGCTGATGTTATTGTATAATTTTAAGGAAAAATTACAATTTTGTTTCTGTGTTTTCATTTAATGTTCTTTTTTGCCGCTGCATTTTTTGACATAGACTTTTTTACCTTGATATTTTAATTTCATCCTATATTTTTGTACTTCTGTTAAATAATGACCAATATATTTAGTTAATTTTTTAAATAATTGATATTACTACCCTTTAATTAATATAAATTTAATTAATTAATTAATTTTTTAATTAATACAAACTAAATTGTAATTTTACAATTTAAATTAAAAAAACAAAACAAATTTGAACTGTATGCCCATTGCCAAACAGGGACCTACATCTTCTTAGAACAAAATCTCTATCGCCAACCGTTTAACCATCGTTGTCCAACTACCACCCAATAGAAAGGCTAGGTTCCGGTGAATCCAGCTCCACCGTCTTCAACTTCAGTGGCCACTTGTAACAATGGTAATCGAAGATCCGCAACCTTTGAATCATTGTTCACCAATTCATAATTTTCGGTGATTGAGCGAGGAAACGAAGGCCTTTAAGAGATAGTTCATGAGCCTAAAAGACCTCTAGTGCCAACTAACTCTCCGATTAATGGCCGGAATTGAAAATAAGAACTGGTCGTGAGTTGGGTTGAAAGATCCAAAAATTTCAATTGATTTTTTCAAGGTCTTATGGTGTTTTAATGCTAAAACTTATGCTATAACTTGATTTATCATGTCAAGAGCTTCATTTTAGTATATATTAATGGTTTTTTTTTTCCGGAATTAAAACACAGGAACAAAAAAGTTCATTTTAAAAAATGCAGGGACAAAAATGTACATTAGGTGATAAAATAGACATAAAATTATAATTTTCCTTTATTTTAATGTTTACAAGAAAATTCAGTAACATTTTTTAGTTAATAAAAAGGCCACTAAAAAGAAATGTTTAAAATAATAATAGTGATTTTTTATTTTTGTTTTGTCCAATTAAGAAAAATTGTGTACACTTTTTTTTTTCCACGGTCTATATTTAGTTTGCCTTAGAAGTAATATGCTCACCAACTGAGCTACCCGCTGAATTAAAAAATTTATATATATGTAAGGGATAAGGCTAGGGGTCTTAGATTCGAAATTATCGAGACCTAGCCAATTTTTTTTTTTTTTTCAAATCATTTGATGGATGGTCTGTACTAAGTGCAGATATTAATTTCAATGGTTTGTAGTTTGTAGAATTTGACTCTATATTAAAAATTTTATCTGACTGTAAATTCAACAGTATTAATTATTTCATATCAAATTTATAAGACATTGTCAATTTTGACAAACTGCAACTCATAATATTTAATTTCAGAACTCACAATATTTAATTTCAGAAATAAGTACGTACAAACAATCCATCCATTAGCTGATTTAAAAAGAAATAAAAAAACAAAAATAAATAAAGAATCGAGAAGCTATGTTAAAAAAAATAATAATAATAATAAAATAAAGAATCGAGAAGTTCTCGAATGGAGAACTTTAGAATAGAAGTACCAATATGTAAATGGTAACGTGAAGCATGCTGTATTTACGGTAAGACACGGTCTTCCATGTGTGCACTCAACGAGATTTTGTGTTTAATTTCTGTTTGAAAATTAATCTAGTTAATCTCCTATTAGATTTATGATATTTTGTGTTTAGTTTATAATATAAAGTAATTAAATTATATTTTCTAACGTAAAAAAAAATTAAATTTTTAATAATCCAAACATATTCACTAGGTCTGGGGCGAAAATCATTTTTTTCCCCCTGTACTATTGTGTTTTGGGACTTTTTGTCCCTGAATATACTAGTGGGCATTTTTAGCCCTATACTATTAAATAAAGATTTTCCGAAGACAAACATTGCAAATAAATATACCAAATTGAAGCCCTCGATGTAAGAATTTTAAATCCGGTCTCATATTTGTCATCCAACCACCGGAAAACCTCGTTTTACATGTTTAAAGTTTTTTCTTCAAAACTTTAAACACATAAAACGAGGTCTTCCGGTGCTTGGACAATAGATATGAGACCAGATTAGGAATCCTTACATCGAGAGCTTCAATTTGGTATACTCATTTGCAAGGTTTGTCGCCGGAAAAAAATGGGTCAAATGGCCGGCCGGCCAGAGAGGCCAAAAGTACGTTTATTTGGTAGTACAGGGGCTAAAAGTGCCCACTAGTATACTCAAGGGCTAAAAGTTCCAAAGCACAATAGTAAAGGGGCAAAAAATGATTTTCCCCTAGGTCTGGTTGTGTATGTTTCCAATAAGTAAAAGATCATTGAAACAAAATTATTTATCTTAAAAGATTAGAAAGAAAAAATATTTCGTTGACTGTGCACGTGGAACACTATAACATGCTAAAATCGAGATGTCTTTAAATGTTTCAGGCTATGAAAGAATCCTATATCGGATAGGAGAAGGGGGATAATAAGATTAATAAGTGTGGGCAAACCTCACCTGTCAACTCGGATTTTCAGGTGAGTTAGGCCCAGATTCTTTACATGGTATCAAAGCATGCCCTCTCCACTGATGTGGGGATGATGGCCCGAAATGAGCGGCCTGTGGTGGGCCTTTGCACCTGAAATGGGTGACCTCCTACAGAGAAACTGCCGATGTCACGCTCGAGATGAAAGAATTCCACATCAGATAGGAGTGCCGATGTCACGCTCGAGATGAAAGAATCCCACATCGGATAGGAGAAGGGGGATAATAAGATTTATAAGTGTGGGCAAACCTCACCTATCAACTCGAGCTTTCAGGTGAATTAGGCCCATAGTTGATACGAGCTTGTTTTATACTCTTCACTAATTAACTAGGAGCAATTCACAAATAAATAAATTCTTATTCGAATCCAAATTCCAAATCAAATATTCAAATCGTATTTGAAAGACAATGGAAGCAATTTACAAGTAAACAAACTTTTATTTAAATCAAGCTTCGGAATTGAATATTCGAATCATGCTACCGAACTGAATATTTAAACCGAACTTTCGAAACAAGCTGATGAACCAAACCCGAATCCTGAATTGAAGTTCGAATCGAACTCGAGCACCTATATATTTTCTTAACGGACTAAACCGAACCTTTTACTGTTTAGTTCAATTCGTTTATAGCCCTACATATAATATTAAATATTGAATCCACAAGTAAATAATTCTAAGTCTGCCACATCAAATCAAGAAAGATTGGCTCCAAATGTTTCCATTGAAGAACATTTGAATTAATGAATAAGCACAAAGTTCTTTCTGTCACGTTAACACACTCTACATTTGAACTTACTAATAGTCTAATCTCATTTCTAGCTACCTCCTTAGCAAGATCACACATCAAATCATGCATTGTACAATAACTTGTATCACCCACTTCATCTTCTTCTACTTAGAAAAAAGACCTCCACAAAAGATTCTTAAAATATTAGTAAACCTACATCTTAAGACTTTGGTGGGAACCTTTGGCTCTAACAGACCCTTGGGCTACCCATTCCATTGATGTACCAACAATCTCACATTAATTAATGTCTTTTCGATATAAACTACAATGGGCAAAACAACATTTCAAATGTGAGGGTAGTGTTGAAAATTAAACTTGATCTTAGGCGTGACCACGCCAAGTGACCAGAAAATGGGCAGAAGACTAATTTTTATTAGGCGTGACCACGCTTGATGATCAGAAAATGGGCAGAAGACTGTTTTTTGTTAGGCGTGACCACACCCAGTGGTCATGAGGAATTTCGGGAATATGAAAGAAAATGGGAAGAAAGTGTTCTTTAAGTGGAATTTCGTTTTTTATTTCTTTTTTAGGGAATCTCTTATATTTTATACTTGTGGACCAAGGAAGACATGTTTCCTTGTCTTTGGGTTTACTTTTCCTTGTTTTTAGTTTGATTTTCCTTAATTTTAGGGATTACTTTTCCTCACTTTTGGGATCTTGCTTTTCCTTGTTTTGGGGTTCCTTTTCCTTATTTTTTGGTATTCTTTTCCTTAATTTGTGGGTATCCTTTTCTTATATAAAGGATCCTAATTTTGTAAAGGAGTGTGGAGAGAAAGAGTAAGAGAGAGTGTGTGTAGAAAATATTTGTGTGTGAGTAGGTTGTTGTAATTCCAAAAATAAAATTCTTGAGAGAGTTTTATGTATTTGTATTGTTGTTAAATACATTTACATTTTGTTAATTATCTCATCTTTCCTCCAACAAAGTGGTATCAGAGCCTAGTTCGTAAAAAGATATGGCAAACAATGTGATGTCCTTTCAAGTTCCACAATTGAAAGGAAATAAGTTTGACAATTGGAGCATCAAAATGAAAGCTCTATTGGGTGC